>LOEQ01003960.1:209267-221331 GCA_001685075.1 Bramus lutescens
ACACACACACACACACACACACACACACAACTATTTTGGAGCCTCTACTGAAGAAGAACTTGCAGGTCCTACCTTCTACTTCATGTTTTATTTATATCTAGCTCTTTTACTATGTCAGGTCAGGGATCCTGTACGCGGACAAGAATGTCTACTGCTTTATTTTCCTTCCACTGTAGACATTTCCCAGTTTTCACCATGCTTGGTCATTACCATGGTATGTGGGCAGATTGTGCCATACCTAGACCAGAACACCTCAACGTCATTCTCTAAGCTTTCTCCATCCATCAGCAGATGCAGAAGATCCAGTGGAGGAATCTGAGGTTTTGTCCTAGCAGAAAAAGAGTACTTCCACCCAACCTCCCCACACCAGGATAGGAATAAGAAACTAACCTTTAAGACTAGGAGATCTTCTTTACTACAATAATTAACCACACTTAGACTGGTAGCCTTGTTTATTGTTAATGTTCAGTAAATTATTTAAATTTAATTAAAATTTAAAATTCTTATTCTAAAACAAAACCTGACCTTGGCCCTGTAAGCCTCCAACAGGGGAAGAGACCAAGATCATCTGTTAGAGTTATGGGAGGGAAATTATAAGTTTTATGTAAAAAGAGAATTCAGCTTTACTAGTATTTTAAAAATTATTTTATGGCTGGGGAGTGGTGGCACATGTCTTTAATCCCAGCACTTGGGAGGCAGAGGCAGGTGGATCTCTAGCCTGGTCTACAAGAGCTAGTTTTCTGGACAGACTCCAAAACTACAGAGAAACCCTGTCTCGAAAAATTTTTAAAAAATCACATTATGTGTAACTGTGTGTGCTTACATGTTATATGTGTGTACCATCTGTATGCAGGAGCCTATGGGGGTCAAAAGAGGGTGTCAGATCTCTAGAACTGAAGTTAGAGACAACTGTGAACTTCCAATGTGAGCTTACCAAAGCCAAGTCTTCCACAAGAGTAGCAAGCACTCTTAACCACTGAGTCACCTCACCAAGTCACCAGGCCAAGCTCTACTAATATTTAATTATGAGTTAATAGTAGCACAGGGGAACTTGCTCAAAAATGTTTTCCTAATGAGATACTGTGGTAGATGACTAATAGCCCCCAAGAGATACCAAACTCTAATCCCCAGAAACTATAAATGCTGTAAAGCAAGAGGAGCGAATGGAAGTTACAAACAGAATTAAACTGCATGCTAGGCACGGTGGTGCTCGCCTATAATCTCAATATACAAAAGGCAAAAGCAGCAGGATTATGAATTCAAGACCAGCCTGGACTAAACTTGAGAAAATTCTTTCTCCCAGAAAAAAAGTCGGAATCGGGGCATGTGGTGTGGTTAACATTACCAGTCAATTTACTTTACAACAGAAATGGACTGAGAATGTGCTCTCAATAGTAGAGCTGGCTCTAGGTTCAAAACCCAGCTAAAGAAACAGGTGGAGGAGATGAGGAGGGTTACCCTAAATTAATGAGGTGGGTCCTTCTAAATACACAGTTCTCAAAGAAGGAAAAATATAAGCACAAGACTCATTATCAGAATGATACAATATGGGGGGATGAATATTATCAAAATATAATATACATGTATGAAATTGTCAAGAACTAAATAAGCTATTTAAAACAGAGCAAAAAAAGAATGACAACATGAAAAGGATTCAACCTGACATGCTATTTTTAATTTTAAGAAGTTTAAATTTTTTATGCTCTGTACATGGATGTTTTGCCTTCATCTATGTCTGTGCACCACATAAGAGCCTGAAGAGGGCATCAGATACCCTGGAACTGGACTTACAATTGCAAGCCTTCATGATGGGAATTGGACCCTGGTCCTCTGCAAGAGCAGCAGCAAGTGCTCTTAACTGCTGAGTTATCTCTCCAGGCCCTACTTCTAATTACAGCAGAACAGGCGGATCTCTGAGTTCAAGACCTGTCTGGTCCACAAAAAGAAGCCAGGGCTAAATGGAAACCCTGTCTCAAAAAACAAAACAGAAAAAAAGAAGAAAAGAGGAGGAGGTAGAAGAGTAATGACACAGATTTCAAGTCTCCAAAGAAACTATGACTCTAGACCTACAAAAAGGCAGTAAGTCCCTTGGGTAAAGCTTTACTACACAGTTCAAATGTGCACTGGATATATTACATCATGGAAAACTGATTGTACAAGGTCCCAGATATGAGTATTCATAAGGAAAACTCAGGTGAACCTCACACAGGACACAACAGAGCTGGCTCAGTCTTGCTTCTTTCCTGTTCATCACCATGCGGGTGGTGTGCACAACAGACTGAACTCAAACTCACCATCTCCCTCCCTTCACATCTGAAACACTGGGATTACAGATGTCTGCCACTACCCTCAACCCTCTCTGGCCAGGATTTGCCCGTATGTGCATATATGGGTGGGTATACTTGTGTATATATGAGCATATGTGTGTTTGGGTACTGGTGTATGCAAGTGCACATTGAGACCAGAGGATAACCTTAGAAGTCAGTCACAGAAATGCTACCCATTACTTTGAGACAGAGTCGCACATTAGAAGACAATGCCTCAAAAATCTAAACAAATAAATAAAATACCACAAAAACACAGGTGCCAAAATAGGAAATACTAAAACAAAACAAAACAAAAAAAATTCAAATTAGCCTGCTTGTATCATGTAACTTTTTTGTGGTATTGGGGATCAAACCACTAAGCTAATGAGTAGTGCCCCCAGAGCCAGACGAAGTGAACAAAAGAGCTACAGAAATAGACTTGATCACCCTTTCTTCAAGGAATTCAGACAAGAACAATGTTAATACAGAACATTTGCTGAATATAAGGATATGTCAAACACAAACAAAGCATGGGGGTCTGTGCCTGTTACCCTAGTAATCAGGAGGTGGAGGAAGGAAGGGTTTCAACTTTGTGATGGTTTGAAAGAAAATGGCCCAAAAAGGAGTGACACTATTAGGAGGTGTGACCTTGCGGAGTAGGTGTGGTCTTGTTGGAGGAAGTGTGTCACTATGGAGGTGGGCTTTGAGGTCTCACATATGCTCAAAGTCCAGTGCCTCAGACCACTTCCTGTTGCCTGCAAAGATGTAGGACTCTCAGCTCCTTCTCCAGCACCATGTCTGCCTGTGCACTGCCATGTCCCACCATGATGATAATGGACTAACCTCTGAACTGTAAGTGAGTCACCTCAATTAAATGTTCTCTTTTATAATAGTTGCTGTGGTCATAGTGTCTCCTTCATAGCAATAGAATCCTAACTAAGAAAGAAGTTGGAACCAGAGACTAGGGTATTACTGTGATAGGCCACACCATATTTTTAATTGGAGAAATATGGACTTTGGAAGTTCAGGTCAGGAAAGCAGGGGAATGCTTTAAGCACTGCCTAATTAGTCATACTAGTAGGAACATGGAAGACAGTGGTGTAAAGAGCAATTTGAACTGTGGGGCGCTGACTCGAGAGCTCAGAAAAGAAGAAATTAATATGTGACCTAGAGATCATTCTTGTGATATTTTGGTTAAGAATGTGACTGCTTTTTGCCCTTGTCTGAAAAGTTTATCTGAAGCTAGAGAGTTTTGGATTAATTCTGTTGGCAGAGGAAATCTCAAAACAGTCTAGTTTAGCCACTGTCATGTGGTTATTAGTGGTAACGCTGATGAAGATTTATAATGAAAAGGAGCAAGCTGAGCAAATAAAGATACAAAATGTTGCTGGTGGTGGCACTGCCTTTAATCCCAGTAATCAGGAGGCAGAGACAGGTGGATCTCTGTGAATTCAAGGCCAGCCTAGTCTACAAGATGAGTTCTAGGACAGCCAGCCAGACGAGAATGTGTCTCCTTGGGACAGAGTTTTTTTTTTTTGGACAGATTGAGAAAAGAGACACCAGGAAGTGGAATAGAGCTAAATCCTGTATTCAAGATGATAAATGGATAACAGATTTAGAAATGGAATAAAGGGAGTGGTGACCTAATGGCAAGATCCCACCCAGCTAAATTTCCAACTTTTGAAAAGGAATTAAAGAAAAGTTTAGAGCTGGGTGTTAGTAGTGCACACCTTTAATCCTAGCAATCGGAAGGCAGAGGCTGGCAGATCTCTGAGTTTGAGGCCAGCCTAATCTAACCATCAAGAACAAGAAAGTTGGGCTGGAGAGATGGCTCAGAGGAAGAGACTGCTCTTCCAGAGGTTCTGAGTTCAATTCCTAGCAACCACATGGTGGCTCACAACCATCTATAATGAAATCTGGTGCCCTTTTCTGAATACTGTATAAATAAATATAACAAAACAAAAAAGTTGGTGAAGATATAATTGAAGGAGAGGGCCATGTTCCAGTCTCAGCAATCAGCAGAACTTGGCAGCTTTGGCCACGTGGTTTTAGAGTTATGGACAGGAGAAAGGGGCTATGAGAATTTGCCCTCACGACTAAGGGAAGCCACTGAGGCCAGATATGTGTCAGAGTCCCTGCATGGAGGCCTACAGAGGCCATTTTGTGAAGCTGTAAAGTTGGAGATCCCAAGATGTCAAAGATGCCAGAGCCAGATGGTTTTTGTCTTGCTTTGATTCAATATTTCCTCCTTTCATTACATCTTGGAATGGTAATGTATATCCTGTGCTATTATATGTTAGAAGTACTATGTGATCTACTTTTTGATTTTGGATTCTACAGGGAATTACAGTTAAAAGATTGCATGTATCTCAAAAGAGACTTTGAACTTTATACTTTTTTGAGTTTGAGACTGTTACAGACTATGGAAACTTTTGAAGTTGGAACAAATGCAATTTTGCATTATGATATAGCTACAAGTCTTTGGGAATGTGGTGGTTTGAAAGAAAATGGGAACCTTAAAGGGAGTGGCACTATTAGGGGGTGTGTCCTTGTTGGAAAAAGTGTGGTTTTGTTGGAGGAAGTGTGTTACTGTGGAGGTGGACTTTGAGGTCTCCTATGCTCAAGCTACAATTAGACAGTCTACTTCTGGTTTCCTGTATATCAACATGTAGCAGCTACCTCTCCAGCACCATGTCTGCCTGCACACTGCTATGTGCCACCATGATGATAATGGACTGAACCTCTGAAGTGTAAGCTACTCCAATTAAATGGTTTCTTTGTAAGAGTTTATCATGATCCTGGTGTCTCTTCACAGCAATAGGAACACTCAAGACAAACCTGAAGCCTAGCGTAGGCTACATAGCAAGACCCTGACTCAAAATAAAAGATGAGTCAAATGCAAACTTCATATAGATTACTTCATTTAACTCTTATAGAAGCATTGGTAGTAGGCACTAAATGTTATTTCTATTTTACAGGCAAGGACACTGAAAACAGACTAAAGGCACACAACTAGCAAATGGCAGAGTTGTTTGTTTGTTAGGAACATTTTGGGGGGTTGTTCTTGTTTTACTGCTTATACATATTCATTAGGCACAATTCAGGGAGATAAAAAACTAAATTATAGAAACAAACATAGTCACTTCTTCAAGTAATTCACAGGCAAGAATGATGATGATGTCAAGAATTCTGACCAGTTTAGGAGACTAGCCTAAGCTGGCCTTGAACCACTACATAGCTGAGAGTGATGCTGGACCCCTAAATCCCATCCACTGCCTGCTGGCTGAGCCATTCTACCATGTCTGGTTTATGCTGATCTGGGTATCAAACCCATACCCACAGCCATGCTATACACTAGACGAGTGTAGTACCAACTAAGCAATAACCACAACCTACCTCAAATTCTTTTTTGCTGCTAACTTACATTTGTTTAATGATGGGAGGGGACATGTAGAAGTCAGAGGATAATTATTGGGAGTCTGTTCTGTTTCTGCAATGCATGTGTGTTCCAGGAACAGAACTCAGGTCAGTAGGCTTGGCAGCAATAGTTTATCCACTGAGACATCTTGTCAGCCTTCTTCCTCAAATTCTTTTCTTTTGTAAAGTTGTGAGGTTTTTTGTTTTCTTGGAATTCACTATATAGACCAGGCTGGCCTTGAACTCAAGGACTCCCCTGTATCTACCTCCCCAAAGCTAAGATTAAAGGCATGTACCACCATTACTGTTCTAAATTTATTTATATTTGAACTATTTAGTTTTATTTCATTTGCATTTTGCCTGCATGTATGTCTGTGTGAGGGTGTCAGATCCTGGAGTTAGAGACAGTTGTTAGTTGCCATGTGGGTGCTGGGAATTGAACCCGGGTCCTCTAGGAAGAACAGTCAATGCTCTTAACCACTGAGCCATCTCTCCAACCCATAAATTTATTTTTTTATTTTATGTATATGGTGTTTGTTTCGTCTGTGTGTATGTCTATGTACCATATGCATACAGTGCCTGAGAAAGCCAAAAAAGAGAGTCCGATTCTCTAGAACTGAAGTTAGAGATAGTTGTGTGCCATTCATGTGGGTGCTGAGAACCAAACCTAGTTCCTCAGGAATAACCAGTGGTGACCGACAAGTGATCCTTCAGTGCCCCTCTCAAATTGCTATGTATATTTTTTCACTTAATCCTACCATTGACCTAGTGTAACAGGCAGTACTATTATTGCTCCCTACTTCAGAGATCAGAAAATGGAGATTACAGATGCTATATTATTTATAGAGGTCCTGAACCTCTCTTTTGAATTCCAGATCTGTTTATCCAATTGCAATTTTGTATCTACTGATCTCCCATTACCAAAACCTGTTCCTTGCTACTGGCGATGTGATGCAATTTTTCCAGTTATTCAAGTAAAACCCCTAAGAGTCAACCCTGACATCTCCATCCCATGCATTAATATACCACACCAAAATTTGATGGGAAATCTTAGTTCTTATTTCAAAGTACCAAGATAATCCAGCTACTACTATCCCCACTGCTATCACATGGTCTCAGCTACCACCAGCTCTGTCTGGACTGTTAGCATGCCAACACTGTCCATCATGTACATACTTATAGACAATCAAATAGCATATAATGAAAATAACAGACCTCTATTTTGCCCACCAACATGAATACTATTCCACAGATGGAATTACAACTTGGTTTTTCAGCTATTTCTTCTTTTATTCATTTTTGGGTGTGGGGAGGGTAAGGGTAGATCTTACTAGTACCTGGGCTGGTCTCAAACTAGAGATCCAACTGTCTCAGCCTCCTGAATATACAGATTACAGGCATGAGCAAACACAGCTGGCCTTTACTCATCTCTTTGTTTGGTTTGGTTTGTTTTTCAAGACAGAGTATCTCTGTAGCTTTGGAGCTTGTCCTGGAACTAGCTCTTGTAGATCAGGCTGACCTCAAGTTTACAGAGATCCGCCTGCCTCTGCCTCCTGAGTGCTGGGATTAAAGGCATGTGCCACCACAACCTGACTCCTTTACTCATCTCTTATTTACTTTTATGAACCTCATATATACTGCTAGTGCTAAACTTTATTTTTTAATATTTTAGATCTACTTATTTTATTTTATGTATATGACATTTTGCCTGCACTTATGCATGTGCATCGTGTGTATGGCGTCTGCAGAGGTCAGAAGAAGGCATCAGGTCCCCTGAAACCAGAGTTGTGAATATCTGTGAGCTGCTATGTAGGTGCTGGGGACCGAATCAGAGTCCTCTGCAAGAACAGCAACTGCTGAGCCATCTCTCCAGCCCTAGCCATTGCTGATCTTATCAACAAACTTCAAAGAGGAAAAGCTGAGGCTACAGCACTCAAACTACTTCCCTTATTGAGAGGGGGAAATATGAAAGTCAGCATTTATACTATAATTGATGATAGTCATTATTAGACCAGCCACTGAAATGCAATTACATTTTATTTCTTCTATGATTTTTTTGCCTTTCAAAATTTTTACTTATTTTATGTCCACCACCAGTTTTTCCTCAAAGTCACCAACAGAACCATGGACTCTTTTGAATATGGTTTCTCGAACCTTGCCAAAAACATAAAGAAATGTGTATTATATTCCTCACATTCTGAAGTTCAGTGCCTCTTCTGAAACTCATAACCCTTATACTCATTAGACTACTTGGTCTCTGTTGTACAGAAGTCATCCTGGGACTTCTTGCTACCCTAACCCTCCTCATTTTGTTCTTTGGTTGGTTGATTTGTGACGGCATCTCACTATGTAGTTAAGGATGGCTTTGCATTCCTAATCTCCCCACCTCTGTTTCCCAAATGCAGTTTTTACAGGACTGTACCATGATGTCTGGCTTGTCCTCTGAGACAGGGTCCTATTACGTGGTCCAATCTGGTCTTCAACTTGCAGTGAGCCTCCTTCCCGAAGACCTCCCGAGTGCTGTGATTACAGGTGTTCCTGACCATGCCCAGTCTCTTTTCATAACACAGTCAAGAGGCTGAGGGTGGGAGAGAATCCATTCCCAAAAGTTTTCTGGGAGGCAGAGGCAGGTGAATCTCTGGGAGTTCGATGCCAGCCTGATCTACAGAGTGAGTTCCAGGACAGCAAGAGATACACAGAGAAACCCTGTCTCAACAAACAAAACAAAAAAAGTTCTCAGTTGTTTGTCTATCTCTCTCTCATGACCACACACATGCGTGCATGCATGCGCACACACACTGGACTAGCTGGTTTTGGTAAACTTGACATAAACCTTGACTTATCTGGAAAGAGGAAATTTTAATTGAGAAAATACCTCCTTAACATTGGCCTGTAGGCAAGAGCATAAGATATTTTCCTGATTAATGGTTGATGAGGGAGGGCTCAGTCCATTGAGGATGGTGCCACCCTGGGCAGATAGTCCTGGGTGTTGTAAGAAAGCAGACTGAGCAAACCATGAGACCAAGACAGTAAGCAGCAGTTACCATGGCCACTGCTTCACTTCCTGCTTCCAGGTTTCTGTCCTGAATTCCCTCAATGATGTATTATGATATGAAAATTGGAAAATAAACCTTTTTTCTTTCCATGTTGCTTTTGGTCATGGTGTTTTAGTACAGCAATAGAAACTCTAATACACATGCATACAAATAACGAATAACAAAAAAATAATAAAAAATTTTAAGTCAGACATAGCAGTGCATACCTGAAATCCCAACACTTGGAAGGGTGAGGCAGGAGGACTGCTATGAGTTCCAGGTCAGCCTGAGCCACCAGGCCCAGCTGCAGATGATGCTTTAAGAGCTCTCATCTCTGGTCTCTTTCACCTAGATACTAGGATTACAATGATAAAATCTGAGAGCTCTCCTTTAACCTACCCTGGAACACATGCATAGACATGTGCATCTATGCACACACACATACACACTTCTAATATAATACATTTGCAGACCTCATCATTTAAGAGTTAGCATTTAATTTACTATGACTTAATACTACTGATGTGTTCCCAATCCTTCCTTTGAGAATGAAACCAAAGCCCAGAGATCAGATAATATGCCCTAGATAACACTTGGGACATTTGAGCTGTGTTAAATATATTAGAGAGAAAGAATAAATAACGGAAGATAATCAGGAAAAACAGCAGATTTGTCTAAGGGATTTCTGATTCATGTCTAAAAATCAATATTGAGCCATCGAAACCTTTTGAAGGAATAAACTATACAGAGGCTGGGAATATAACAAGAGGCTCTACATTCCATACCCAGCACAGAAAGCTTGGGTAAGACTATTCAGTTAGGAGCTACATATCAGGAGGAATGAAAACAAGAAGACAAAGAGAGAAATAATGTTTTCTCCAGATAAGAGCGAAGAAGGCTAAAGTACAACAAAAAGAACAGATTCACATGTCTTCAAGATTCAGATCAAGCCCAGGAATAAAGGAATACTGAAGATGACTAGCATTTTTCAGGCTGGCTAACTGGAAAGATGGCTGTTTTCACAACAACCCTCAGGGCACTAGCTGATACTAATCTTTCCTGGTTTTCCCCCACCCTTTCCTCTTCCTTCTCCTCTGTGCTAGTGATTCAACCCACAGTCTATTCACATCAGGCAAGCATTCCATCTTAGAGCTACACTCCAGCCACATCTATTTCTTTTCTTTTTGTTGTTTTTGTTCTTTTGATTTTTTTTTTTTGAGACAGGTTTCTCTGTGTAGACCTAGCCATCCTGGAACTCGCTCTGTAGACCAGGCTGGCCTTGAAATCTGATTCTCCTGCCTTTGCCCCCTGAATGCTGAGATTAAAGGGGTGTGCCACCACCGCTGCTCCCATTAATTTCTTACGTGCATAGTTTGCTACCTAAAGGTACTGGGAGAAAATGGGTCCCGTTTCCTTTGTACTCGATGCTAGATAATCTGTCCCACAGCTCACCTAAATACTTGGTAAGTAGAAATCACATTCTCCATGATAACAAATGCTATTTTATTCGTTGCAAAGCTGAACTTGTACTCTTGATCATTCTGCCTCTATACTGAACACAGGCATATACCACCATGTCCAGCTTGAGCTGAAGAAACTTTGAACAAACACTAGTAGTTACGGAGTGGGGACATAATACTTCAGTGAGGCCCTACTTTCATTTAACAGTACCAAAAACAAACAGTACCAAAAAGTTAGTAATAGACCAGTCTGAGGATGGTAAGATCACATCTGTAATTGAAGAACTCAGTGGAAGGTTGAGGCAGGAGGATGCAAATTTGAGGCTAGCCTGGCTTCATATCAAGATCCTGGTCTCAAAAACAGAGATGGGGTGCAGCAAGATAGTTGAGCAGTAAGGGTGCTTGCAACAAAGACTGATAATGTGAGATCAATCACTGCAGCCTTCATAGTGAAAGGGGAGAGCCAACTCCTGCAAGTTGTCCTGAGACCTCCACACATGTGCATGTAACATGGGCACTCATACACATATACATCCATACATAAAGTTAATAAATATAATTTTTTAAAAGGAAGAGGGATGGGATATAGATTACTTGACAGAGCACACAGCATGCATAAAAACCAGGATTCTATTCCCAGGACTGCATAAAACTGGGAATGATGGTACATGCCTATAATCTCAGCACTTGGGAGGTAGAGGCAGAAGGATCAGACATGCAAGGATACCTTCTACTACATAGTTAGTTCCAAGACTAGGCTACATAAGACTTATCTTTAAAAAAAAAATACAGGGGCTGGAGAGATGGCTCAGAGGTTAAGAGCATTGACTGCTCTTCCAGAGGTCCTGAGTTCAATTCCACAGCAACCACATGGTAGCTCACAGCCATCTATAATGAAATCTGGTGCTCTCTTCTGGCATGCAAGCATACATGGAAGGGATGTTGTACACATAATAAATAAATAAATAGCACTTTAAAAAAATACACAGGCAAGCAAGATGGCCCAATGAGTAAAGGGACTTATTGCAAAATCCTGATGACCTGAGTTCAATTTCTGGAACCCATGTAAACATCTAAGAAGAAAACAATTTCTACAAAGCTGTCCTCTGATCCCTAACACACCCCTGCCACATACATACATCATATAAAGACACACTAGAATCAAAATTTAATAAAAAGGAAAAGGTGAGTGGTATAGCCGGATGGTGGTGGTGCATGCTTTTGATCCCAGCCTTCGGGAGGCAGAAGCAAGTGAATCCCTGAGTTTGAGGCTGGTCTACAGACTGAGTTCCAGGACTACCAGGCTTACACAGAGAAACTCTGTCTCAAAAAAAAACCCCACAAAAATAAAAATAAAAAAATTAAGTGGTAGAATGTGTATAAGGATTCTAAAAGGAATATTAAATTCCTCACAGCATGAAGAATAACAAAGAGACATGAGAACAAATCCTGGCCAGGTCCTTAGGAAGGCCATTGGGGAATAGAAATTAGCAGGATGTGGAATTGGGTTACAGATCCTGAGTACAAGACTTCCTGGCATAAACAACTCTATTCACAAGAAGTCCAAACTATCAATTCCTCCGAGCTCAACAAAGTACTTCATTGTTTGGTTAACGGATGACTTAGAACTGATATTAAAACCCACCAATCTTAACTATACCTATGTATGAAAATATACATACAAACAAGAGCTATATACCCACCACACCATTGCCTTGCCAAGTCCACTCATTTTCATTCATTCATTTATTTATCCGCCCATTGCTGGGATTATAAATATGTGCCTCCACATCCTTGATGTAGGAGGGTCATCTGTCTATGTGTTACTTTCATTGGTTAATAAAGA
>LOEQ01003960.1:221488-232240 GCA_001685075.1 Bramus lutescens
TATAAGCTAGCCGTGCGGGAGCTGGGCAGGATGAAAAGCAGGGCCCGCTCCCCTCAATACTACACATCCTGCTATTCTTTTCCTTCTAAATGGAATTCATTGTAGCGAAGATGATAAAAGAAAAGACTGTAGTAAAGAGGTTAGGGTCAAGAAAAGGAGGGAAAAAAGTTCCAACAGCTCAGCTGGCCTCTCCTGCTGGACATGCAGCAGCTCTGGCAGCAGAGGAATACCATATGCCAGAGGATCAGATGCCTGTCCTCCAGTAGGCCTTCCCACAGCCTTCTTTCCCTACACAGACTTTCAAAATCACTAACTCAGTCATTTTCTTCCTTCCTTCCCTTCTTTCATAGGAAGTTTCTCTTTGTTTGTTTAATTTTGTTTTGTTCTTGAAGTCAAGGTCTCACTATGCAGTCCTGGCTGTCCTGGAACTGTGTAGACCACCTGCCTCTGACTCTGCTGGGGTTAAAGGTGTGCACCACTATGCCTGGCTCAGGACAACTTTTCTTTAAAACCCTTACAAGCTCAGGGCTAAAGAGATGGCTTGGTGATTAAGAGCACTGGCTACTCCTGAAGAGAATCTGGGTTCAATTCTAAGCTTATGCTGTAACTCCAGTCCCACAACTGCTGGCTTACACAGGCACTGGCATACCTGTAGGCAAAAGACTCATACTTATCCAGGTGTGGTGGTCCATGCCTGCAATTCTAGCACTTGGATGGTAAAGCAGGAGGAGCAGGAGTTCAAGGTCAGTTTCAGCTAGGCCAGCCAACCCTACAAAGACCAATGGGGGGAGATTTCTTACATAAACTATTTATGGTGATACACACTTGTAACTCCAGGTCTTGAGGGTCAATGGGATTTTGAGCCCAGCTTGGGCACTTCTGATATTACAAACACCTTATACAAATATCCTACTTAAATACATATTAAATTATATTGCCTTGTGCAATTTCATTTGGAAGCACACTTACCTCACTAATATATCAAGTTAATTAAAGTGAGAAATATTCATATATTGATTACTAAAAAAGATATTCAACTTTTAAAAAAGATTCTATTTATTTTTATTTCAGATATATAAGTATTTTGTCTATGTATATGCATTTGCACCACATATATGCCTGGTTCCTACAGACAACCAGAAGAGGGTGCTAGATCCTCTGGAACTGGAGTTTACTAATAGCTGTGGCTGGGAACAGAACGCCTATCCTCTGCAAAAGCAGCCAGTACTCTTAATTGTTGAGCTACCTCCAGCCAGTAAAATATAATATTTTAAAAATTTAATTAAATTTATTTCATGCATGCATATGTTTATGTGTGTGTGGAGAGGGAGAGGAAAGAGAGAGACAGATACTGCATCTTAAGCATAAAAAGAAGTCAGTGAAAGTCTAGCTAAAAGTAGAGCCAATATTATATTTTCTTCCTCTGCCATATGGGACCTAGGGGCCAAACTTAGGTCATCAGGCTTGGGTCAGGCACATTTACCCTCTGAGTCATCTTACTGCCCAAGCCTTTTAAATGTAAAAACAATTAACTGCAAACTATATCTTCTAAATGAGTACTCATGGTTTAGGGTGGAAAGTTTTATGCCATAATTTTGCTGTTATTTTTATTTGCTGACTTAATTACAATTCTTCAAAAAGCAATTAAGTTAAATAACCACATAGAGACCAGTCTTTTATCTCTAACAAATTACTAATCACAGTAGGAAACAATTATTATAATGAGCTAGTACTAACGTTCTGATGAG
The DNA here is from genome assembly GCA_001685075.1 of Bramus lutescens. Classification (NCBI taxonomy): domain Eukaryota; kingdom Metazoa; phylum Chordata; class Mammalia; order Rodentia; family Cricetidae; genus Bramus; species Bramus lutescens. Next base: position 223,237 of record LOEQ01003960.1, read on the forward strand.
AATAAAGCAACTTGAGAGGGGAAGTTGCCTTATTAAATACTTGTTAATTATAGGAAATTAAGTTGTAATGGAAAGAAAAAGACCAAGAGCCTAGCTAAACCCCAGCAAGATGGACTGCAAGATAAAGTACTACTATAGCAAGTCTCCAATAATGTCTCTTACCGACCCTGGGGAGACTGGAAAATCCATCATTACCTGAGGATGTTGGGATGGGAGAGTCTATTCATGAGCTGCATCTCTTTCAGCAGGTTTGCTCGGTTACTGCTCAGCGTGTTCATCTTGAGAGCCATCACCTGACCAGAAGCTCTGTGTCGCACCTAGGAAGTAAGAGTAAGAATGTCAAGAGTCTCTACATGTAGAGCATACCAGGATGTTTTAGTGCCAGCTTAGGTAAAATAAATAAATGCGAACACATGGCCAGCTTGGGCTACAAGTGAGATATTGTCTCAACAAAAAATTACATTTGTCTCACTCCACTAGTCAAGATAAATTTATTTCATCCAAAACCAAAATTGTTCTACACCTAGCTGGCCAGAAATGTAATATTAATCATATCTTGTTTGTTTTTGTTTTAATGGGTTTTTTTGGGGGGGGGAGGTAAGGGAGAATTGGGACACAGGCCCAGATTGGCCCCAAACTTCCCATGTATCTGAGGATGAACTGAATACCTTTTCCTCCTGGTTGGAAGGATCCATGCAGCAAGGATGTGATTAGGCTATGTATCTCTGAATGGCCGGGAACTCAACTCTGTAGCTTGCCTAACTGTAGCTTCACACTACCTCCTGACTCAGCCTCCAAGTGCTAGAATTATAGGCAGGAACCACCACACCTATGAGGACTTTTTTAGGCTACTTCCTCAAGGCCAACAATGATGACTTAGGATACTAGAAGGAAACAGTCCCTTCTGTCAATTTTTATGTGTGGGGGAGGGAAGAAATGAGTAAGCCTTATGTAACAGTGAGCTATAAACTGTCTTTATAAGACACTTTCTAAGGCACGAGAATGACACACTTTCAGTTTACACTGGGCGCCATAAAAATGTATCACTAAGGGAACAAAAACAGGGCTGGACATGGCTCAAGGGTAGAGTATTGCATGCATCATGCACAAAGTCCTGTGTTTAACCCTAGTGCGCTAGACACATGAGCATGCACGCATGCATGTGCACACACACACACAGGGTGGGGGTCAGGGAGAGAAGTTACACATAAAAGGAGGTCAATGACTCCTTTAGAGCATATGCTGTAGTAGCACAATCCAGAAAACTTGATAATAATATAAATACTATAAAGTTGGATACCGTAAACATGGATCATACCACTTACAGTATTATCCATACACACAATGGAGAGTCTATTTCTAGAAGCAGATGCCCACTACAGAATTCATTTCATTTTATTGATGGAAATTATATTCCTCATATACTTCATAGGTTTTATTTTAAAAACTGTCATATTAGGCCAGGAGTGGTAGTGCATGCCTTTAGTACCAGCAGTAGGAAGGCAGAGGCAGAGTTCAGTCCCCAGGCTCTGGGTTGGGTGGCTCACAACCAACAGGAGGATCTGATGCCTCTGGCCTCCATGAGCGCCTGCACACACATGTGCATACCCATACACAGACACAGATGCACATAACTGAAAACAAAATCTTTTTAAAAAGAATAAATTCTGGGTCAGTGTGGTGACTCAGTGGGTAAAGATGCTTAATGCCAAACTTGGTGATCTGAATTCAGTCTCAAGGACCCATACAGAGGAAGGAAAGCACACATTCCCACAAGTTGTATATACACACACACACACGATATTAATAAATCTAAGTTTTTAAATCTAATTTCAGAACTGATACAGCAGAGGCTTGCAAAACAAAGCTATTGCCATTCTGTGAACTTCAGGAGTATTACTTTACATCCACTTAGTCTTCACCCTCTAAAGGCGCAGTGGAATAACAATAACACTAACAGTTTCGTGTATCTGTTAACACCGGACATGGCACAGCTTATCTTGTACTTTAGAGCGTCAATGGTTTGCGGTGGCCACAGCAGAAGAGAAGAGCTGGAAAGCTACAGAAGCCACAGAAGGACAGAGGCAAAGGCTGGCAGACTTTCCCCTCATCTAGATCCTCCCAGAGATTTGGAAGCCAACTCCCTTCTCAGTGCATCACTGATACTGTTGTCGTGTACCCCGTGATTGATGAAAGAGAAGTGGCGTTCCTTTCTAGATTCTGCATGGATAAGTTAAAGGAGATCTTTATATACAAAGATCTCAATGGCAGTATTTTTCCAGCACTCTTCACAGAAAACATCCATGTTTTAGTGGGGTTCTCCATCTACTGTCACTTTCCCCCTCCCATCATCTGAAGACTGTTATCTTGAGATTCTTGCTATCATTTTTGAAACAGAGTCTTGAATGGACTGGGACTCATCACAGAACACAGGATGGTCTCCGACTTGCAGGGAGTTACTGGACTACAAGCAGGTGCCACCATATCTTGGTTCACTCTTAATTTCCTTTTCCTAGTTTCCAGGCTGGCCTCTAACTCAGAGATCCACATGCCTCTACCTCTCTGGGATTAAAGGCCTGCACCACCACTGCCCAGCACACTCTGATCTAAGAATATTTACTTAACCACAGTACTTGGGAGACAAAAGCAAGTGGATCTCTAAGTCTGAGCCCAGCCCGGTCTACAGAGTAAGTTCCAGGACAGTCAGGGCTACACAGAGAAAACCTGTCTCAGAAAACAAAACAAAACAAAAAACCAAAAAAGAATATTGGATAATAAAACAAGTAACATTCAGGGATAAGCAATTTGTCTCTCCCCCCCCCCTTATTTGCTTTTGTTTTAAAGACAGGGTTTCAATACACAGCTCTAGACCAACATAACCTTGAATTTACAGATAAGCCAGCCCCTGGCTCCCAAGTGCTGGAGTTAAAGATGAACTGTCACTTGCTTTCTTGCTTGTTTGCTCCTTCTTAAAGATTTATTTTGGTTAGGTAGGATATACCTTTAATCCCAGTGCTCAAAAAGCAGAGGCAGGTGGATCTCTGTGGCCAGCTTGGTCTACATATCCAGGACAGCCAGGGTCACATAATAGAGTTTAATCTCAAAAAAAAACCAAAACATTTTAAAGGTATATTTATTTTCTCATATGAGTGTTTTACTTGCATTAATATATCATGTGCATAGCTGGTGTTTGAAGAGTTCAGAAGAGGTCTCAGATTTCCTGAAACTGGAGTTAGGAATCATTTTGAGTCCCAGGAATTGACCCCAGTCTCTACAAAAACAATGAGCACTCTTAACCGCTTATGCCATCTCACCAGCCCAACCCCCACTTTTTAAAGACAGTTTTACTATGTAGCTCTGGCTATCCTCAAACTCAATATGTTATCATGTCTGGCTTTCATTGATTTTAAATTTCTTTATTTAGTGTATGCATGTGTGTGGGGGCAACAGTAGTGCACATGTGGAAGTCAGAAGACAGCTTTCAGAAGCCAGTTCTCTCCTTTCACCATGTGGGTCCTCAGGCTTGGCAGCAAGTGCCTTTATCTGATGAGCCATCCTCAAGCCTATTTACCTTTTTATTTATTCATTTTCTTACAGTGTCAGGGAGCAAAATCCATCTTTCTACTCTCTCTCTCTCTCTCTCTCTNATATATATATATTCTCATTGACTTCAGCAGCAAGAAGGTAGTGATTGCTTGGGTCTGTGGGGAAAGAGGAAGCACAGGGCATGGGGACTATTTAAATTAATCCAATTAGGGGGCAATGCTAGGAGGAGAGGAGGGAGGGGAAACTGTGGCCAGGATGTAAAATAAAAAAAAATTTTTAATTAAAAAATAAAAATGAAATAATCTAAAGTTAAATACTGGTGATGACTACACAACCAACTGAATATTGTCAAAATCTTCTCTCTCTCTCTCTCTCTCTCTCTCTCTCTCTTGTTCTTTTGAAGCAGCATTTTTCTGTGTAACAGTTCTGGCTGTCGGGAACTCACTTTGTAGACCAGGTTGGCCTCGAACTCACTGACAAGCAAATAAAGTGACAGTTAAGTGCTGCTGAGATGGCTCAGCAGGTAAAGGCACTTGCTACCAAACTGATAACTGAGTTTGTTCCTTCAGACCCTCATGGTGGAAGGAGAGAAATGACTTTCTTGAATTGTCCTCTGACTTCCACATGTGCACCATGTACAGACAGAGTGCATACCCACACACAAATAAGTAATTGTAAAAAGCAGGGATAGTTAATAGAGGAGAAACTTCAGTTCAGCTATAATATTCATGAATATTATTCACGTATATTGACATTTTAACCATATTTAAAAACAAAGTACAAAGAAAACTATTCAAGTTTGGAGATAGGAGTATCACTCAGTGGTAGAGCTGCACACTAAGCAAGCTCAGGCCTTGAGTCTGATCCCCAGGTCATGGGCATAAGAGACAGCAAAGTGGGGTGGGCAATATTCAACTGTGAACAGCATAAGAAAAATTATCTTAAATTTAAATTAGCATTTATTAGCAGTTGATTACACACACAAAAGGTATTTGCTGGAAATGATTAATTTGAAGCCAGGCATAGTTGTTCACACCTTTAATCCCAGCACTTGAGAGGCAGAGACAGGATGATCTCTGTGAGTTCAAAGTCATATCGGTCTACAGAGCAAGTTTCAGGACAGCAGGGGCTACATATGGAGACTCTGTCTCAGAAAATCAAAATAAATAAATAGACTGCTTGTACTTCTAGTCAAGAAGTCACAATGAGTGTACAATAAATATACAGAAAGCTGGTATAGAAACATTAATAACAAACAAAATGCAGTTCAAAGCAGTCATTTTCCAGAGATGATAATAACTCATTTAGGAGGTGTGCTCAAGGTTTTCAGGAGAGTATTCTGGTTATAAGAATGACCAGGGCTGAGGAGTGCTGCTGGCCAGAGATGCTTGACCAAAGTCATCTTACAAGGTACAAACAGGATGGTCCTACATAAGCACCATTCCATATTGCTCTCTAAAACTCAAGTGACTTGCCAGTTATTCATGCAGATGAAAAAATAAGACAGAACTGTTTGATCTGAATCTCTTATGTAAAAAAAAAATCTACCTTGAATGGTTTTAACATATACTCATTTCTTTTCAGTGCTGGAAATTGAACTTAGGGCCTCATACTCGCCAGGCACTCTACCACTCAGCTATATTCCCAGCCCCAAATTCTGGTTATTTCAGAGCATGGTTCCAAGCTGGTGACCAATTCAGAGCATCTGGCCACAACAGGCAGATGAGCCCAAGGTAGCACATCTGTGTCAGACTCCATGGGTAGTTTTTATATCCAGGGTAATTTATTTACTCTTTCCTATCAGAGCATCAGATACAAGTACAAAGTGTATTTTTGGCTTACTACAATGAAAGCCATCAATATGCTTACTAAGCATTTTCCTCTTACTGAGACACTCAGGATTAAATGACACTGACACACACTCAGATAAAGCTGGATAGAGCAAGCTCTGCCTTTACTCTCCTTTATCAGTGGAATGTTTTTGGCAAATTACACCTTCTCCTCTTATCACATACATATGAATCTGGTCTTCTATTGTATTTTTATTTTAATGCCACTAGCATCCTGTTCTACTGTTTTGCTCCCAGCATGGAGTGGATTTTGTCCTGTTTGTTGTTTTGAGATGGATTCTCCTATAGTCCAGGTTAGTGATGAACCAACCTGCCTCTATCTTAGGGGTAAAAACCATCTTTTTTATTTGCTTGCTTGGTTGGCTTTTTGTTTTGTTTTTATTGTTGTTGTTGCTTTTCAAGACAGGGTTTTCCCATGTAGCCTGGTTGTCCTAGAACTCCCTTTGTAGATCAGGCTGGCTCAAACTCAAGAGATCTGCTTGCCTCTGCCTCCTGAATGCTGGGACTGCCCAGATAAGCCATTTTTTATAGTATAAGACAAACTAGGCTCATTCCTGTTTATAATTAAACCTATTTCTCAAGGATTGGACTATGTCCCACCTGCAACCTTAACTACAAATAGTTCTGCACTGCTTGGTCCAGGAAATGGCAACCATGTCTTTGTTTCAAAAAATTATTATAGCCAGACAATGGTGATACATGCCTTTAATCCCAGCACATGGGAGGCAGAGACAGGCAGATCTCTGTGAGTTCAAGGCTAGCCTGGCTTACAAAAGCAAGTTCCAGGAGAGGCACCAAAGCTATAGAGAAACCCTGTCTTGAAAAACCAAAATAATAATAATAATAATAATAATATATTATAACCATCTTGCAACACTACCATTGTTTCAAAAGGCTGTTAGGCTACTTGTTGCTATGACTATCATACCTTTGTTTCAGGAGGTCATTATGACTAACTTATGTTCTACTCCTATTATAACCCAGACTATTTTTCCAGTCAAATCCCCAATTTGGAAACCCCCCTACCCCAGAGCTATAAAAACCTTGTCTTCCTCACATTCAGTGCTGACCTCTGGACCCCCATCTTAAGGGGAGGCAGCTCATATACACAAAAAAGCTTGCTTTAATTAATTGCTTGTTAAAATCAATTTGACCATGATGATTTTGGTTGGTGGTCTTGGGATTAACATTAACTTCAAATTTGTTATGTAGTTGAGACTGGCAATGAACTCCTGACCTCTTGCCTCCAGTTCACAAGTGCTAGTAATAGAATTACAACAGGTTTGTGTGACGTTGAGACTTAAACCCAGAGTCTTCAGCATATAAGTACTGAGCTATATCTCAAGACTGTTTGGGTTGTTGTTTGTTTGTATTTTCTTAAATCTAAACTGTCTAGAATTCATGAGGTTCTGGATTCAATCCCAGAATCACACTAAGAAAACAAACCAAAAACGGAGGGCCAGCAATGGCTCAGTCAGTAAGACTTGCTGCACAAGCACCAAGGACCTATAATCCAAGAGCAGAGGAGAATGAGACAGGAGGACTTCTGAGGCTTGTCAATCAGCCAATCATTCCAAGTTCAGTGAGAGAGAGAGAGAGAGAGATGCTGTCTCAAACAATAAGGTATAGAATAACTGAAGACACCTAACATGACCTTTGCCCTCTACACACAAGTACACGCACAGGAACACACACACACAGTATGGCAGTGCATGCCTATAATCCTGGACTAAGGAGGAGGGAACAGGAAGAGAAAAACTTTCAGGATTTTGAGGCTAGTCTGGGCTATGTGAAACCCTGAATCAAAAAGAACAACAAAATGAGTTAAAGGTCACCTTTAAACACTTAGAAAATACAGAATAACCCCAAATAAGTATAAAGATAAAGGCAGAATTATGAAGCAGGAAATAAACCATTCACAGAGTTCTATAAAACTATTCAACAAGCCAAAAACTAATTTTAGGAGAGAATTATTAGTAAAAACAAAAAATTAAATAAAAATGTCAAATGACTCTGATCAAGAAAAACTTAGTTCCAAAGGATCTGACTCCCTCCGGCAACAGGCATACATGTGGTACACATACACACATGTAGGCAAAACATTCATACGTATAACAAGTGGATCTAAAACCAGACAAGCCAAAAAAGAAAAAAATTAAGTAGGGGCTAGAGAGATGGCTCAGAGGTGAAGAGCACTGGCGCTGCTCTTTCAGAGGTCCTGAGTTCAAGTCCCAGCAACCACATGGTGGCTCAAAATCATCTGTAAGGAGATCTGATGCCCTCTTCTGGCCTGCAGTCAAACATGTAGGCAGAATACTGTATACACAATAAATAAACAAATCACTTTCAAAAATTCACCCAGACTTTAAAAAAACTTTTCAAGTAAAATATTTTTTAACCTCTGATCGCTGTCTACCCTTCCACAGTGGTTTGAAAGAGAATAAATACTGCCCATAGGTGCAAGTATTTCAACACTTGATCTACAGTCTATAGTGCTGTTTGGGCAAGATTAGAAGGCACACCACAGTTGAGAGTTTAAAGCTTCCTGCCATTCGAGGTTTGCCTTCTCTGCTTCATGCTTGTGGTTAAAGATGTGAGCACTTAGCTTTCTGATCCTGCCACCATGCTTGCTGTTTGCTCCCATGCCTCCCAACCATGACAGACTCAAGAACTATTAAGCCAAAATCAATACTTTTTTGCTGTGATAAAGACCATGACCAAAAGCAACTTGGGGAGTATCTTAATCAGTGTTCTGTTGCTGTGAAGAGATACCATAACCAAGGTAACTCTTAGAAAACAAAGCATTTAACTGGGGCTTGCTTAGTCCATGACCACGGGGCACAAAGCAGACAGGCACAGTGCTGGGGCAGTAGCTAAGAGCTCTGCTTTACAACTGACCAGCAGGGAGGGAGGGAAGCAGAAAGAGAGACAGACAGACTGGGCCTGGGCCTGGCATGGGCTTTTGAAACCTCAAAGCCAGTGCCACACCTCAACAAGGCCACACTTCCTAATACTTCCCAGTTTCACTAACTGGTAACAATGCATTTAAATATCTGAGCCTATGGAGGCCATTCTGGTTCAAACCCCCACAGAGAATAAGGCTTATTTTAGCCTTGTAGTTCAGCATGAAAGGAAGTCAGGGCAGGTGCTGAAGAAGAAACCTGGGAGCAGGAACTGACGTAGAGGTCATGGAGGAATACTGCTTACTGGCTTACTCCTCCTGGCCCACTCAGTCGGCCTTCTTATACAACTCAGGACCACCTGCCTACGGGTAGCATCCCCAGTGGGCTGGGCCCCCCATATCAGTCATTAATCAAAACAATGCCTCACAGACTTCTCTAAAAACCAAACTGATGGAGCATTTTCTCAATTGAGGTTCCTTCTTTCCAGATGACTCCAGCTTGGGTCAAGTTGACAAAAACTAGCCAGTATAGAACAAGACCATTTCTAAGGTTCAGAACTCTAAAAAATGGCTGGGCAGTGGTAGCACACACCTTTAATCCCAGCACTCGGGTGGCACAGACAGGTGGATCTCTGAGCTTGAGGCCAACCTAGTCTACAGAGCGAGTTCCAGGACAGGCTCCAAAGTTACAGAGAAACCCTATCTC
>LOEQ01003961.1:0-17330 GCA_001685075.1 Bramus lutescens
TAAAAGTTTGAAAAGAGCAGAAATAGAACACATCTTAGAGTATGGATGAAAACAAGTCTTTGAGAAAAAAGATAATCATTGTAGATACAGTGAAAACAATTCTGCAGTCATTGACCTGCTTACAAACCCACTTCATAACAGAAGCTGTAAACATTCATTAATTGCTGTTTTCTATTTTGGGAGCTAAAACAACAAGTTGAGCAAATCATTGCAGTGTAAACAGAGAAATTAAAATATAAACAAATGCTAATTTTGTGATGATTTTCTCCTGTTTCTAGTCCCAATGAATAGCAATTGGCTTTTCCTGTTCATTACTTATTAGGTCATTTAATAATAGATCCTTTATTCATATTTACTTATTTCCTAAATAGTTTCTGTCACAACTGCAGAAGCATATTAAAAAAAATCATGGCATGAGGAAAAATAAGAAAACACATAACATGACCAGCAGTAACAAAATTTTTCTTTATGCCATTGTGAGACTTCAATTTTTTTTAGATACATTGATAAGCAGAAGCATTTTTGGAGGATATTTAAGAAGTAGTAAAAATGTTTCTAAATTGTTGTTAAAATATGAAAGTATATGCATTTTCAAAATTTACTTTGAAAAAGTGCTGATGGAATCCTTTGACCTCTTTTCTCCTTTGCTAATTGATACTTCCACCTTGGTATCCACACATACTTCAAACATCAACGCCAAAGAACATGAATTCCCTGTTTCAAAGCTACATAGTCATCCAGTAACATAATATTCTGCATCGTACCACACTTCCACGTCTTCATCAATGTGAAATAGATTTCTTGCCCTTATAAACATCTCTAGTAATAAAAATGAAATAAACGAAGACAATAAAAGAAACACAACTTTCGTTTTGTGTGCTATTGTTTCTTTAAATATATTAAACACAGAAAGAGTTTGCTGTTGCTATAGCATGGACAGCACACGATTCCGTCAATTCTTTATCAATTGAAAAAAATGATTGCTCAAGGTTCAAATATGTCCTAAGTTTTAATTAGGATACCATACAGTCTTATGCTAAGTATTTCTTTTAATCTATTTCAACTATTAAAATGAAGATATCTCTTTCTACTTTAATAGGCTTAGTTTAGCATTATCATCTTCCACAAGATACCATTTCTTCCTCATTTTCTCTCTCTCATTAGTCTTTGATAACATCAACTTCTTCATTTCAACACAGGCAACAGTAGTACACAACAAAACAAATAGACCTGTAGCCTCATACCTCTTAGATTAGCAAGTCAGGACAAATATGTATGTCAATTTACATGAGATAATTTGCAAAGACAGCATGTTGAATCACTTTCTTTGCTCTCAGAGAGTGATGTTTTGTTCCACTCGGGCCTTCAGTTGATTGCATGGGACCCACCCAATACTATGGACAACAATTTGCTTTATTCAGTATTCACAAATGTATATGATGATTGTATCCTTTCAGAGGTGTTTAGAATCTGATTAAACCACATGTTTTGCCATGACTGCTATGAATCTTCCCATTGAAAATTATCATGCAGCATCATTTTGGTAACTATTTATCCAGGTCCCAAGTGTGGTCATGACACTATAAGCTCCTGAGGCCATCAGAGGTACTAACCAAGGGGAAAGGGAATGCAAAGTCAACAGCGCAATAGAGAAATGGCAATAAATATTGTCATCCACAAATATGACAGCTCTAAGTGTTCCTTAATAAGATAGTTCACCCAAATGCTGCAAGACCTGAACACAATAACTGGAGGGAATAACAGATGCAAGCAGCAACAGGAGAGAATTATAGCTGTATTGTGAATGAATCTTTCTTCTCTCTTGACCAAGACTTCTTTCTCTTCCATGATGTTCAAAATTCATGAGCAGTCAGGTGATTTTCTTTGCCTATAACTTAGGCTAACACCATCAACAATACATGAAGAGGTACCTGGAGGGTCAGTGCCTTGTATCAATATTCCTATGCTTCAGAAGTTATGGAATGCAGACGATTTAAGATTTCAGTGGAAAATAGCAGTAATCAAACTGAAGGAAAATGAAGAATGAAATGGAAATAAAATGTAAAGTATGAGCTCTGACTTGGAGGAATTCAAAGGACCTCCCATACAAAGAATAGATACATGGCAATCATAGGTTGCTTGGCTATGAGAGGAAATGACTTTGAAACATCATCATCTCAGTTATCGCATATACCCTTGCACAAGAATGGGCCTATCTTCTCCTAGCAAGCAAAAACATTATTAGGAAATAAACAGTTTTAGTATTAGGGAATGTTCTCATTTGTCTGCTGCAGTAATCTAAAAGGAATGTGTGGTTTCAGTTCTGACATAAGCATCATGTCTGTCCTGAAATTATAGTAAGATCAGAAGCATCAATCTGCATAACGTTTCTAGTGTCAAGTAATGTGAATTTCCTGCAATGAAACCAGCAGGACCAGAAAGAACAATAACATGCATTGTTATCCTTTGATGTAACACTCTGAAATAAGAAAAATGCCATCAACATTATCTATATCTCATACAACTATTTTTTTTACTTACAGTGTTGTTGAATAGTTATGTTTTAAGCTGAGTTTTCAGTCCACAACTTATTAAGATTTTTCCTAAAGTGTCTAATAGGAAAATCTTGAATCGAAATCTGTAAAATCCTTTCAACAGTACATACACAGGCAAACACACACACATGTGCATGCACACACACACATACAAACACATGCATATGCAATTTTATCACAATGAGAAAGAAATATCTATCAGATATGAGATGATGTAAAATATATTTTGAAAAATTCCCACTTCTGGATGATTTGTATAGTAACAACTATGAAGACCCACATTCATTCACATACAAGGAAATTCCTATGATTAATTCATGTGGTATACACTGTATAGATTTGTCATGTCTATTATTTAATAAAATGCTGATTGGTCAGTAGCAAGGCAGGAAATATAAGCAGGGAAACCAGACTAGAAGAATTCTTGGAAAAGGAAAGGCAGAAGCGCAGTCACCAACAAGACACAGAGAAAGCAAGGTGATAATGCCTTGCTGAGAAAAGGTACCAAGCCTTGTGATAAGAATTATGGGCTACAAATAAAACATATATAGACCCACCTGGAAATTGGAAAGAGGCAAGATGGCCTGACAAATTTGGGAGCATGGGGGCAGGTGTTAGAAAGAAGAAGAGAAGGAAAAGAGAGGTGAAGAAGTGGAGGGTTGAGGAGAACTTGAGGGAATGGGATACTTGAGATGGAGAAAGGACAGCTATGAGGGCAAGGAAAGAGATATCACGATTGTGAGAGCCATTATGGGTTTTGCAAGAAACCTGGCTCAAGAAACATTTCCAGGAATCTGCAAAGATGACCCCAGCTAAAGCCCTAAGCAATAGAGGAGAAGGTGCCCAAAATGGCCTTGCCCTGTAGGCAGACTGATGATTATCTTAAATGTCAACATAGAACTTTTGTCCAACAGCAGATGGAAACAGAGACAGAGACCCACATTATTAACTGGACTGAGCTACCAAGGTCCAATTGAAGAGTAGAAGGAGTGAGAATAGGAGCAAAGAGGTCAAGACCATAAAGGGTTCATACATTGAGACAGTTCGCCTGAGCTAATGGGAGCTCACCAACTCCAACTGGACTGGAAATAAACAAGCATAGGATCAAATGTGGTTGACAGTTGGGGCAGACTGAGGGGCCACTGACAGTGGCACTGGAATTTGCCTCTACTGCATGTACTGACTTTTTTGGGATCCTAATCTCTTTGGCTGTATGCCTTGTTCAGCCTAGATGTAGTAAGGAGGGCCTTGGACTTTCCACAAGGCAAAGTGCCTTACCCTGTCTTAGGATTAGAGGAGGTGGGGTGGGAAGGTGTGTGGAGGGAATGGGAGGAGGGGAGGGAGTGGGAATTTGGATTGATAAATTTTTTAATAATAAATAAAAGAAAAAAAGAATTATGGGCTAATTTAAGTTGCAAGAGATAGTTATTAATAAGTTTGAGCTAATAGGACAAACACTTTGTAATTAATATAAGCCTCTGTGTGTTTCTTTGGAACTGAATGGCTGCAGGACCAGATGGGACAATAACTTCCATCTACAAATAATCCCTCATTTTTCTGTTTCTTTGAGTTGGATTTTACCGTGTATCTAAGATTGTCTTCAAATTCAAAGCAATCCTCCTGTTAGAGCCTCTGGAGTACTAACATTAAAGACATTCTTTACTACACCAAGTGAATACTGCAATCTTGAGAGTTGTGCATCTCAGCAATTAATATTAGCCCTCCTAAATATGTCAAACATTTTATTGCATCACATAATTTAAAGTTTAAACACAAACAATGAATGTGAACTCTGGTCTTCTTCAAAAATTAACATGTAAGAACGAAGGATTTGAGAAATATTGGTATCAGAACATATGAATAGGAGAGGGAGAAATGATCCAACTCAGGCCTAACTAGAACTACTGTTCACTTCCACAAGAACTCTAGAAAAAAATGACTCTTCAGGTATTCTTATCTGAGCCAAGATGGGTAGTCCTTCATATCACACCTTATAGGATGGTGTCTTCTTGGAAAGTGGTGTGATGCTGGAGATAACTTTCTTAGTAGGAGGTCATTCACTGAAGGAACAGAAATGGATAGGTATCAATTAACAGGATTCTGAGCTCCTGGAACAAACATATGGGTTGTGGTTTTGACTGCTTCTTCTGCATGCACACTGAAGAATATTAATTTTCTTTTGGATTAAAGGTATTTACTTTGTACTAAATCCTCTTAGATTAAATTTCACCCCAATGACCTTATAGTGACGTGCACAACTTCTATAAAAATGCTGCCTCCAAGTAAAAATTATATTAAGAGAAACCACAGTTAGATTTTTTAATATATTTAGAGGTATATAATTTGCATTGCACCTGTACAGAGTATAAATATTGTAGTGAACATTAACATGAGAGAGTTTGTTTAACCTGTGTTAGAAGGATTGACCTCATAGAAATTCTTACTGAAGATCTAATATTTGCAAGGATAGGAAAGACCTATTTTCAAAGAGTGTTACTTCTGCTCCCATCTTTTGATTATACCCCATAAGCTTTTTGCTTAAGATCAAGAGGAAAATCACTGTGTATGTTTGACCTAAGCATTGACACGAGCTGACCTTTTAACATGGAAGCATGAAATCTCACAGACCTCACTCTTAGATAAAGATCTACAGGCAATTAACTGCTGCTAAAAGGAGGAGAAAGAATTCCTGAGGATGAGTTCCCTGATTACACCAATCCCATAACCTAGAGCAGTTGCATTTATCTATGCCTATATATCTATGTATGTAATAAGACATAAACTTGAGAGAAAGTAGAATGGACATGAGAATTGTTGGACAGAGGAGAGGGAGCTGGTAAATGACACGAGTAAAATATTAAAAATTAAAATATCTTACTTTATGTTATATACTGAATCTAGGCCTATGATCATCACTGCCTCTAATCTGTCTTTCTTCACGCTCTTCTTCTGGACCTAAACAGGCTGGTTTAAGACTAGCTGCTAGTAGTGCATAGTTCTTCCTAAACTCCAATTTCTCCCATTCAAAATGAAGATTAATAAATTGTCCCGCTGGCATTAAGGAAATTAAGACTTGGTACTTTTAAAAAATTTTTAATAGACATGAAAAGCTCCCAAACTGTAAAAATTTGAGGAATAATTTTCTCTTGTGCCTTTTTCTTTTACTAATTTATATATTATTCCCTGTTTTGTCAATATTTTATTATGACAGATATTATGTCAATTTAGGGGAGTGTCAGATGTTCTGAAAGCTTTGAGTATTAATGAGAACTGCAGCTCTTCAGACAAGAAGGACAAAATGACGCACAAATCATGTAATATTCCCAATACGAACAGCAGAGTAAAGACGAAACAAGCAAAAATTAATGATCACAAAATAAATGCAGCGGAAAGCAAATAAATGTTGATTTATTTGGGAAGAAAAAAGAGAGGACTTTCCACCAGTGATCAAATAGTTGCTGCGGGGTCTTGTGATAAGGAAGAGGTGTGCTTACACTTTGGACACTTTGTGGCATCACAACAGGTGTTGATCTGGTTGTTGATATGCATACCCACCATAGTAACCTTATTATTACAATATCAATGAATCTATCAAATAAGCCATGGTTTACATTAGAGAAGATCCTTGCTTAATGTCATGGTGCTGAGCCATCTGTACATAGATATTTAGTAATATTTTGCGGGGAGTGCTTTCTAAAGGCACTAATATGCAATATGGCATCCATTCTTTGTTGTCCCTATCTTTGTACCCACTTATATGCTCTTCAAAGTTCTAAATTTCCACCATGTGTTTTCTTAGAAACCTAATAAAGTAAATATTTCTTAGATCACCCATAGTTTGCTCTTATTTTATAAACTCAGGCACCTTCTCTTTCATTATAAAATATGTAATGCAAGTATTCTTGTTCATCAACATTGGAATAGCTACCTTCCATGTATGGTTCCCACCATCTATGCACAAGGCTTAAAAATAATGATTAAAAGTACAAGATTTATTTTAAATTAGTTCTTTATAAGGGATCTTTATGCAACCAGAGGTATCAGTTGATTAAATTCTTGAGGACACAGTCCTACAGGGGATTAATGTAGTCCTCGTGGGATTCCAGTATTTTCGTGAAAGAGATTATGTGAGGTGAAACAAAGAGTCATGTCTTTTCACACTCTTCTCTGGCTTCCTGTTTTGCCATACCATGTTCTTGTGTTTAATCCCACACTCACAATGCCGTTTCTAGAGAGCCTTCACAAGAGGCCACCTAACGCCAGTACCAGATCTGTGGTCATCACAGCCTGTGAGCTATATAATCCCCTTTGTTTAGTAAAATAGTTTCATAAGAGGCACAGAAGAACTGGGGCACAGATGACCCTGAAGATATGATCTAGCGTTGATGTGTATGGAAGAGGGGGAAATAATAAAGGCAGACAATCAAGCAGACAATGCAGTAATAACACAGTTTTCGGTGAGATGCTTTTCAGAGTTGTGACAGTATTAAAACACTGGCATGGGTCACCTACAGTTCAATAGTGCTCTGCAGTTAAGGTGATTTCCGAAGGAGATGAGAGCAAATATCGTGTAGTGAAAACATTTTCGTCACCTGAGACTACAAAACTTTCATTCAAATGGTATCACAAAGATCTATGATAGACATTTTTAGCCTTTCTTTGCCCAAGTTTCTTAGCATCAAGATGAAGAAAAATAATTGGCAAGCTGGAAACTACAAGAAAAACCAAGAACTGGCCTGATCTTCAGGTTCAATGCAAGTACTCTTTGAAGCAAATACTCCAAACATATAAATGGTCTCACATCAATTTAGATATTTTCTAAAATGATTATATTTATTATTTTCTTATTTTATGTCATTTTATGGTTGTGTATATGCCATCCTGTACCCACTGAGTTTACAAATACCTTGTGAGATTCATTTCTGGCTTCTTGTTGATGACACTCAGAATTTTGTTTGTCAATGTCTGTGGTAAGTGCCCGTATCCACTAAGGAATCTTTCTATCTCTTGATTTTAAACTTTATTGCACTTTGTGGTGTGTGTGTGTGTGTGTATGAATACACTGGTCATGAATGACAAAAGTATGTCAGAAAGTCAGAGAACAACTTGTGGGGTCTTTGTTCTTTCTTTCTGTATGTTTCTGAGGAATTAAACTCAGGCTTTCAGGATTGATAGCAAATGACTTCACCCACTGAGCCATATTTTCTGCCAGCATAAAATTACCTCAATAAGCTATACCTACTTCAAACTATTAATACTTCAGTTTCGATAGTTGTTCTTTGCAGATAACAATTGTTCCTTAATCGACATTGAGAACCATTTTGAAATAAAATTTGTTTCCCATTGAAATGTGGTTTTGGTCAAAATACTAGAGTAAAAGTATGAATATTTAAAAACATTGAAATCTTGCCATCTGATGAGATATATTTTTCTTGGTTATGATTTTTAATGAAAAAGGTTCAGGACTCAAACTTTCAATCATTCATTGATTTCTTCTTCCAAATATTGCTTTATTTTCTGCTATCCTTTTACTTACAGAATACACTTTGATATTGTGGAATGAATTTGCCTGTATTTATACTAGTTGGTTTGGCTTTATGTATCGGTGTGGATTTTCAATAAATTATAACATTGAAAATATGTTCATATGTATTGGAAATCTTAACAGAGTCTTATGAGAGCTCAATGCAGTTTAGAACAAAGAATTCACATACCCTATGTGTAATTTTAAGCCATTCATTTGTAGACATGAAATATTCAATTTCTACATCTGTGACTGAAAGCCACAAGTTGAAACTGATCATACAAGCTTTCTCACAAAGATTTCTGGAAACATTTAAACCATAAAGCTGATCTGAATCCCAAACATGTAGTCACACTAGTTTGAAATTAGAACCTGGTTTGTCAACAAAGCTTTTGCACTTGTATGAGGTGAAGACTCTTGGTACAATTACTTTTCCTCCTTGCTGTGGCACAGTAGCAGACAGAAAGCAAGTTAAAGAAGAAAGGGTTTATTCTGCCTTTCAGCTTAAGGGAGGTATTCCACCATGTCTGAAATGCGCTGAACCAGGAACAGAAAGCCAGCTAATCACATTCCACCGGCCATCAGAATGATGAAGTCAATAGAAACTAGGGACATTCTACAAGCCAAATGTCTCCACCTCCTTGTGGGTCTATTATAGCAAACAATGGAGTCCACATTTAGGTGGAAATAAGCTCTGTCTACTCCATTAAGAGTCAGACAAGGACCTGAATAAAGGCCCACCACTAGGTAAGTATGATCACCTTAAGATTATGTATTCCTGCTCAGAACTCTAACAGTCTAGTGCAGAACCCATGAGCCTTTGGAAAGTTCAACTGGGACTGCTCATGTTTCCTGTGTTCTGGTTCTGAAGTATCCAACTCTTCTTTTCACCTCTGTTGTCTTTCTTTGGGTGCAAGTCAGATCCTAAGTATGCTTTTAAACTCTTTGGTTCTCCTTTCCATATACTTTCCATTTTTGTTTCATTTTTTAAAGAATGAATTTAGAGTAACCAAGTCCTTCTGCATGGACCTAGATTGGTTTGTTTGGTCATTTGTTTGTTTGCTTGTTTTTGTTTTTATCAACATTTTCAACTAATAACTTTCCTGAAGACGTGCCATAGCTGTCCCTAGATATCTAACAATATTGGTTAATTATGGGGTCACGTTCATTTGATTCTAGAAATTTCTAAATTTTCTCCAAGATTTTTTCAGTACCTCACTGTTATTCAAGAGTGTTATTTGATCCCCTATGTGTATACGATTTCTGTGATTTCTCTTGTCATTTTCTTTTTCTCACTACTAGAATGTGATAAGATACAGGGATGATAGCTTTTCCTGACAGGTGTGTTGGAAGTTATTTACCTACAAGGATCAGAATATATCATTTCCTACTCATAATACCTATAAGTTCACATGTGCAGTATTTCATAGAGGATAGAGTTCATAAAACTTCAGCCTAATCTCCGACTCTTATCTTCTTTTTGCCCTCTATTTAGTGATGTGCCCTGAGCTTTTGGGAAGGAAGGGAGACATACAGGTACTTACCTACAGAGTAGTATTCATAGTTACTTACTACCCAACATTTTCACAGTTGAGCCTCGATATTAACCATAGCCCACTGCAATACAAAGCTTCACTAACCTAGGTTGAGAGCTGTGCAAATCTATGTATGTAAACAAAACATTAGAATGAGGCTTAATAGCATGACTACTTAGCAAAAGAATATCAGTAGCTTCTCCCCTTGTGCATATAACTTCTCTAACCATGTATATATTATTAAGAAGAGTCCTGTCATGCAGACCCAAAATCCAATTAGGAGAGAAGTTGCTTACATTCATAAGCAGTCATGTCATGATGGCTCCAGAGAACATATTTGCCTCTTTGATAGGTTCAGTAACTTTGCAGAGTCAACACTGGATAAGATCATTGATGTATTTTTCTACCCAGCAGCTTGAATAGCACTTTTCATCTCTACTATAGCTAGCCAGGAAGAACATATTTTCTTTTCATTCCTTTATATTTTGACATTGTACCTATGAGATTTATGTTGAAAAGTGCTGTTCACATTTGGGATAGCTAAATGCCTCTTTTCTACATATGTCAATTTCTTTCTCTAGGTTTGGGGAAAATTCTGTGTTTTAATTTTATTGAATACAGTTTCTGTGTTCTTAGACATTATCTTGTGTTTCTTCTTTCCTGTTGATTCTTGGGGGATGTCATCTAGATACATCTTAGAATTCTTAGAATTTTTATAGTTTTTCTTTATTATGTGACTGCATTTTCTTATCTTTGTTCTCTGTTTCTGAAATGTTTCTACTGACTGTGTTTTATACAGTTAGCTTATTGCTACACTTACATAATTTCTTTCATGAAATTTGACTTAGTATTTGTATTCGTCTTCCAAACTGCTGAACATTCCATTTACTTTGTTAACTTTCTTATGAAAGTTCTAAATATTTCTTAATTTTATCAATTTATTTTGGTCACAAGTATGATCATTTATCCTCTTTGAGAGTAGGACTCTTGGTTCACATAAAAGTTTTGTGGTTAAGATTGCATATTGTTCCTCTAGAAAATGTGAGTTTGGTTCCAAACACTAACAATGAACACCTCAAAACATTTATTCCTCCAACCAAAGAGCACTGGATACCCTCTTCTGACTTCTGTGAGTACTGCACTCTTGTACATAAACCTACACGCACACACACACACACACACTTATACAAATAATTTTTAAAGAAAAATAAAATGTATCATTTTATTTTTTCTTATGTTATTAGTTTATAATAGATTCATAATGACCTGTTTGCTCATATTTTTTGAATTTTTTATATTTTTAATTGAGTCATCAATATTTTCATTCCTACATTCTTATGGCTTATTTTGTTTTGTATGAGTATTACTGTTGAGTTTTCCTTACTTGTATTTTTTGTATCTTCTAGTCACTGGGGGAAAGCCTACTGTAGTAACCAATAAAATAATTTGGGAGGAGTTTCAGTATTAACTTGTAAAATAAAATTTGTGTGATTGTGCAGTCAGAGGCCATAATCTTCCTTCTCTTTACCTCAGTATTTCATAGACTGTATCTTCTATGCTTCAATTGTATTTCTCACATCAATTTCTCTGACAAAGTCTGTGAAGAGAGTAGAAGGTCCTGATACTTGTATTTTCCTTTTAGCATGGATGTTGAGAGAGGTTATTTCCCTGCCTGGTCCTACAGCCATTCTGTCTGAAAGAAACACACAGAGGCCTACATTAATTATAAACTGGTTGTTCTGTTAGCTCAGGTTTCTTATTAATTACCTCATAACCCATAATTCTTGTCTGTGTACGTCATATTGCTTGATACCTTTTATGAGTGAAGCATTCTCATCTTGTGTCCTCTGCATCTGGGTAATGACTGCATACTTAGCCTTTCTTCTTCCCAGAATTCTGTTGTTCTGGTCAACCCACCTATACTTCCTGCCCGGATACTGGACATTCAGTGTTTTATTAAATCTATACAAGTGACAAATCTTTACAGGTTACAAGACCACTGTCCAACAGCACCTGGAATTTGACATATTACTATTTTTCTGCTGTTTTGTATTTCTTCTCTGAGAATGTACACAGCCATCTTCAAGAGTGTACTAAGTCATACACATTTTATATCCCAGTGCTGTCTCAACAAGGCAGGTCTTTTCCAGGCTAGTCCTTCTATATTACTCTTGGAGAATCTCAACTTCAGGTTTCCTTGCCCCTTCAACTGAAATCTCCACAGCCAACATGGAACCAGGTACCTCTATGTCCATGACACTCCAGTTTATGGTTAAATTTCTGCAGATAAACAGTCCTCTCAAACTTTCTGTTCTTAAGGTTACCATTCCCAGAAAGGGAAAGTACTTCCCTGGGAGATTATTGTATGATCAGCACAATGTATCAAATGCAGTTTATAGCTGTTTCTCAAAGTAGAAATTTCCTGACATCATTATTTCACACAATAATCTCTTCTTTTTTAGCTTAGCTCTTCTCTTCAGATGAAATACAAAGATGCAGCTTCTAACCTATCTAGAAATCCTAGAGTAAAAAACCAACTCTTTAATAATAAATATTTTTGAACCAATAATCATATAATTGCTTAGAGACACTGATCCATTTTCCTCAACAATTACTTTACAGGAGGAATTTCATTAATTCTAAAAGGTAAATTTTACAAGAAAAATGTATTTAGACAATGTAAATAGGCATTTTTTCATTGGAAAAGTATTCTGTGGTTAGAGTTACCCCAAGATACTTCATGCTATTTGTGGCTATTGTAAAAGGTGAAGTTTATTTGATTTCCCTCTCTGCTTCTCTATCTTTTGTGTATAGGAGGGCTAATGTTTTTATTGAGTTGATCTTGTAACCTGCCACATCACTGAAGGTATTTATCAGCTGTACGAGTTCTTTGGTAGAGTTTTTGGAGTAACTAATGTACACTATCATAACATCTGCAAATAATTAAATTAAGAGAAAAAAACATCTAAAAAGAATAGAAGGAACTATTTTGTCATGGAAGCTTGACAATAAAGACAGTGAAGCTTGCAATAAACCATTTTGTCCATAATCTTAACTTGCAAGTGTGCATTGCAAGTGACATTGGTCTGATGCTAGGCATTTTGTTTCTATTTATGTTACACTATTTATGCTGAGCTCTAATTAGAACTCCTCTTGCATATCCCGTTGTTACCCTCTGTTGTGGAGATCTTCCAGCTTTTGGTATACAGGAGCAGCCTCTTCATGAGCTTCCACAGATCAAAATGGGGTGGATTTTGGGGTGGGCCAAATCATGCCCTCGTTTTGTGCCTGGGTAGTTTCAGGGATAGTCAACCTGCCAGCTCTCCCCTGGCACCACAAGGGTGAGCTCTCCAGCATCGCTGGGCTAGTTCACCCTTGCAGCAATGAGCAAGGTATAGGGCTAGTTCTCTTGCTTTCACACCCTCAGGATAGGCTATCTTACATCTGGACCATCAGGGCGAACTCTACTGTGTTGCCCAGACAAGGTGCAGGGAACACTCTCCCAAATGCTACAATTGGTCACGGGCAAGAGCAGTTCTCCTGATAGTATGACCTCAAGAGCATCTCTTCCACCCACCACAGGTGGTGAGGGGCATGGTATTGTATGTTTTCCCTGTCCACACCACGACATGGCTGATGAGGGTTCATGATCGTGAGAGAGTTCACCTATCAACAGGGTCGGTTAAGCTGGGCTAGTCAGGTGAGGACCAGGGCCTATTTTCCCAAGTCCTCCAGTTAAGAGGGGGAGGGTTAGCTCTCGTTCCCACCACAGATGACAGTCAAGAGGGGAAAGGATCTTGCCCTCACTCTTTTGTGTTGTGGAAGTAAAGAGCAGGTCCCACTTTCCTGATTGTTACAACTGGTAAGAGGGAGAGTGTGCTCCCTCAACTGTTGCCTGTGGAGAGGGGCGAGGGGTACATGTTATGTAGACGGTGTCCATGACTCAGGGGATGACTTTATATTCTCATAAACATCTGCAGTATCCAAATTTCATGTCAAAGTCAAGTTAAAAGAAAAACAGACAAGGCAATAAAAATCAACTCAAATAGTAAATAAAAAGTGCCACTTTCCTTATTAGTTTTAGAGATGGATTCATTAGTCTGTGTTCTTTCGACTACCTAAAGTGATATCTCTTCAGTTAATAAATTACGTTTTTCTAGATTCATACATGGGCATAAATCCAGAAGATCACCCTTCTTCACTTGCAGCATTCATAGTAAAGACTTCATCAATGATGTGTCCTCTGCAGAAACAGACTCATAATAATACAACTACATTTTATTTTTGTAGGAAAGTACTGTAGATAACTCTATCTGATGCTGGTACCAAGTGATCTGGTTCTTGCCTCTAGAGAAACAGACTGGCCTCCAGTAGCATGCTCACTGTTAGCAAACCACTTTCCCAAAAAGCTGCAATTACTGAAAAGAAAAACAAATATGGAAATTTTTGCTTTACTTCTTAATATGATTTTCAAATGAGAGTCTCTGACTTGAGAACAGCAAATTGCATCCTTTACTTCTAATATTTTCATTGTTTTATAATTCTTTCTCACTTTGGTCAAAGCTCAAAGCAAATGGGGCTTTCCGAAAGATCCCCATTCTCCCATACAAAAGTAAATATGGTAGATTGTTTATTCATACTCATTTATGGACATTGGTGATTCCTGATTGATTTCTAGATTTTTCCTACTAGTTATAACAATTTTTGTTAACTCCTTTGTCTACTAATTCTACATAAAATTTCATACATTGTTATTTATGTTATTGTACCATATATATGACCTTTGATCTTTATATTTATTAGTATTTTTAATTTGTCTCATTCATATGTAAAGCACAATCCACTCTTTTTGTTAGAGTTTTCTCATTTGTTGATATATGACTGACAAATGAAAATTTATATATATATATAATTTTAATTACTATGACATATAAGGTCATGAATTGACAAATACATAAATTTGATTCTATATCAGCTCTTACTAAAATTACCAGAATTCAATGTTCTCTGCAAATTATCACCACATCAGTTCTTACCAGCATCCATTAGCTGTTTTACTAAAGCCTAAATTTCCAAAGGATTCATCTGCTCACAGCACAATTCAAAATGTTTTCTCCTGATATTTTTCTATATACTTCATCACCGCTGTTTCTGCCATGAAGTCAACTTGTCCCAAGTTCTTTCTCAGGTGGTGGTTTTGAAAGAAGTTTTAAATGTTTGTTGGATTACAGGAAAGAGCATACATGCGACTATTGTCACAGGTAATTATAAAGTATATTCTTACTCACTTTATATTTTCTTCTGTTTAAACCACAACCTCAGTAGCAGTCACTTGACTTTGAGTACCTATGAACAATGTATAGTCATAGGCTTTACCTCAGACTTAATGAATATTAATGGACATTGATGGAAAGAACTGGGCATTTTCATGTTTAAGAGCTGTAACTTATTACAATAGACATTAAATATTAACAAGTCTTGCCTTAAAGCATCTTAAAAGGCAAACTTCACTCTTTGAGTGATTATATGTACTTCATCTCATTCACTCTGGTCCCTGATGTGGAGGAGTTAGCCCTGCGTACTCACAAATGAACTTCCTGTTTTTATTCTGCTGTCGTTTTCCTGGCACATTGCCCTTTCTCATCAGAGTATTAGTAATCTGTATACGCTATTCTTCACAGTTTATTTGACCACATTCTGTAACAGGACTCCATCAACATGTGTTGAAAGATGCCTTCCCACAATTTCACACTGAAACATACTGCTATTCTAATCCCGAAGGAATGTCATCTTCCTATCAAATAGAGCCTGTATTTCTACTTTAATTTTTCTTACACAATATTTTAGTTACTGTTAATTTTTCAAAAAAATCGTACTAATTTTTTGTGACTCATCAAAGTAGTGAACACTTCTGATTTTCAGAATGAGCATTGGAGTGTCTGCTTAATGTAGTAGCATTTCTTTGTATTTTAATAATTATAGCCTGCCTGAAGATCAGGGAGTAAAGCAGCCCTACTGGTCAGCCTTACAGACCAGGCAGTGGTAACACACATCTTTAATCCCAGTGGCCATGCTAGTTGCCATAGAAACCAGGCAGTGCATGCTTTCAATTCCAGTGGTGCACACCATTAATCCCAGCCCTAGAAAAGATTATAAAATGGGAGGAGACAGCTCTCAGTCACAGTCTCTGAGATTCCTGCAGGCAAAGGTAAGAGCCAATGACTTCCTACCTTGCTTTCTGGATCTTTAGGGTGAACTCCAGTTTCTGTCTCTGAGTTTATATTAATTGTGGTTCATTCTGACCTGCAAATAACTCTTGCTAAATAGATACTTAAATATTGACTGAATATTAGTGGTGCAGGGTCACTGATGTTCAATAACAACACAGTTAAAAATGAAGATGAGTGATTTTGCTAGTAGCTTTAGATATTATTTATTAAGATGCCCTAATATCAGGGAATATGACTTTAAATAAAATTCCTTTCTGCTTTTTTTCTGTATTAAGTTCTTTACTACTTTTGAAAGATAATGCCAAAGACTTCCTAGCTTATATGTGAAATTCCTAAAGAAGCTCAGACGTGTCCTCTTCCTTTTAAAAAGTTCTATATGAATCTTTGAGTAGAGAATATTGAGAAATAATGTAAACTTAAACCCATGCTAATTCTAATCTTTGTGGCCAAGGAGATACCATGATTGAAGAGGACAAAGTTTTTGTTTGTTTGTTTAGTTTTAGTTTCTTCCTTGCATTAAATATAAGGCAGGTTTTTGCCATATATAACACAGTATTGGATTGAGAGAAACAGCAAAACTTTCAGAATAAATCATTTCTTCAAATGTAGAAAGGTATATAACTATTGAAGCAGAATCATGAAGACTTAGTCCAAGTGGAAGAGCATTCCTGCAAAGGTGGTTGTAGTGATATACAGTTATGAATTGTAAAGAAATAAGAAATGCAAACCATAAAGGGGTCAGCAGAGTAAAAGCAAAGGTCACATTTTAAGAAGATGACAAAAGAAAAAACAAAGACTGATGGCCAGCAGGTCTTAGGCTTCATATAAAGGTGTCTTGGTTATTTTCCTCTTGAGAAACATGATAAATATATCTCTTTTCTCTCAAATTTAACTTTTTGAAGATTCACATCATGAACCTTGCTCACATTCATTTCCCTTCTCCTTGCCATCCAACTTCTACCCTTGCAGAGTCCCTCTTCCAGAATGAAACACAATACAATTAAAATAAAGTAGAAAAGGAAAAGAAAAATCTTATCGTGAAAGCTGTAGTGTGACACACAGTCCCTTAGTCTATATATTATTACTTTCAAGTATTGACTGCATTGAGTCATTGGTGTGCTTTGAGGTCTCTGTTTTTTTTTCTACATCATCAATATTGGGTCCTGAGATGGCCCATCCCATCATCTACTCCATTTATGATCTTCTGGACCTCATGAAGGGGCTGGTCCTAAAGATCCAATTTACAAGATTCCTATGACACAGGACAATAATATGATACATATTTCAAATTACTGTTTATTGCTTCTTAATAAATTACTAAATATTTGCCAGATTAATTTAACTCTTACATTATTAAAGTTCTCTTGGTTCCTGAGTATGAGTGCAGCTCTAACATTCTCTACTGAAAATATCATCAGATTATGATCCTCTATTGAAGAATGAAAATAGATCCATATCTATCACCATGCACAAAACTCAAGTCCAA
>LOEQ01003961.1:39906-51981 GCA_001685075.1 Bramus lutescens
TTCCTTCCTTCCTTCCTTCCTTCCATGGTCCCTCTTTCCCTCCCTTCCCCCTTCCCTCCCTCCCTCTATCTCTTTATTTCTTTCTTCCTACATTTATTTATTTATTGTTTTCTGAGACAGAGTCTCCTTATGTAGTGGTGACTGCCTTGTAATTACTATGAAGACGCTGGCCTCAAACTCACAAAGGTCATCGTTCCACTGCCTTGTAAGTAGGATTAAATACACGAGCCACCATACCAGGCAAACAATGTTATTGTTGCTGCCCCTTTTAATGGCAGACTCAGGACTGAATTCTGAAGATAGGACAGTATTTTAGAAAATTAAGTTAACACTTCAAATGAAGAGGTAAGACTATTAAATTTTAAATTTTATCAGTTAAAAAATCATCTTTAAACAACTTTGTCAACAAAGAATGCATCAACAAAATAGGTAAATAATGTACATCTGTGGGGTTCTTTGACTTGCACCATTGAAACTTCAGAGTTAGTATTTAAGTTCTTTGCTAAGCTACATCAGCTATAATAACATTAAATAGAGTAGAAGGGCAAAGGGGTTATGCTTCTATTCCCTTCTACGTTCTTTTAGATG
Organism: Bramus lutescens; assembly: GCA_001685075.1. Taxonomy (NCBI): domain Eukaryota; kingdom Metazoa; phylum Chordata; class Mammalia; order Rodentia; family Cricetidae; genus Bramus; species Bramus lutescens. The sequence continues at coordinate 40,495 of LOEQ01003961.1, forward strand.
TTCTGAATTACCCTCCAATTTGAGATAGACAGTAGAACTATTTGCTTGATTTATCTTTTACAAATTGTGGTGGCATTTTTACTCTTTTGCAGAAGAGATTTTACTTTGCCCTTGGGTGCCAAGATAATGTGGCCTTTCGATACATAAACATGATGAACTGGCTGAATAGAATATTACCCTCACCATAAAATAATGACTTCTATATTAAACACTTAAGCCTCCAGGCAAGTCACATGTCTTCATCTCTTTATTAATGTTGGGTTTTTCCATGGCAGAGAGATGTCGTCTCAAACATTGATTTCAACAGACCTCCTTGTAATGCAGAAGCCAGATGCCCAGTGAAATGAGTATCCTTGCTTTGCTGTCTCTGTCCAGGCTACTTTAAAACCAGTGAAATCTCCCTGTATGGGCAAAATCGGGACTAATGGAGGAGATGTGGAAATAAAGGAGTGTCAGACATCTCCAGATGTAGAACTGTTCTTTTAATCAAAACAACGGAAAGATTGCCATCTCTCTGTGGAAGCGAGACCCTGAGAGCAAATGGTGTGGGAGTCTTGGGGTACTACAAGGTGGAAATGAGCGAAGGACCCTTTCATTCCGAATGAACTGACCCATCTGCAGGTCAGTTCCCTGCAACCTGGCAGTGGTAGATACAGTTAGGTTTGGTGTGTGGATCCTCTTACTAGAAGCTTCCATGGGTGTTACCAGTCAAGCCAACTTTCTAGCCCCGAGCTTCACAGTTCACCTAAGACTTTAAAATAACTAATCCTTATAAAGAATTGTGAGTGTCTATTCCCTTTTGTTTTAAAAGTCATTTTAAAGTATAGAAACACCAGATATGAAAACTTAAATTAAGATGAAATGAAAATTTAATAGTCTTTTTTTGGGATTAAGATTCTTTTGTTTGTTTCTGCTTTGTCTCCGTTGCCAGAGACACTTCACTCTTAAAATATTCAAAACTTTATTGGTTTAACATTTGACAAGGATTGCAAAGTAGCAGGATGAACGTGACCTCTATGTCTTCACTCATCTGTGGAAGTATAAGCATGCAATTGTCTAGTTTGAATTAATGTTGTTGTGATTTGTAAAGTAAAATGACGAGCCAACAGAATGATTATGAGTGGAGTAATAGTCTGAGAGCAAGGTGACTGGAATATGGAAATAGTTTCAATGATAATAAATAGTAATAACTTGCATTTATCAAGAACTGGAAGTGTGCTACAATTTGTGGGCGTTGAAAATGGGTATAGATTTTGATATCTGACAAGAAGGAGCGTAAAGAAAGTGAGACGATAGTTAAGTTGCAGACTTCAAGTGCAAAGAACTGCAGCTTTAGCACCAGGACTGAAGGATGCCAATGCTCTAGGAAGCTTCTCTTCAGTCTACCTACTGATGTATATTAAAAACAAAGAAATAGCCGGAAGGTCAGCCTGTGAAGGTGGCAGTAACAACACGTGTCTTCCCGCTGTTGCTGTGGGGACCACGGTCGAGCTCACAACCCCAGCCTAAGGTGGTGGTGGTGGTGGTGGTGGTGGTGGTGGGAAGCCCACCGCAGTTTGCTGTGACGTCATGGAGGGTGGCGGGGGAAGTGGTAACAAAACCACCAGCAGATTGGCCGGCTTCTTAGGAGCGGGATGAGCGGGTTACTCACACGCTGATTTGGCCGGTGTTCTGCTAACTGTTATGAGCCCCTTGTCTCTGTATTTAAATGTGGATCCACACCATCTTGTTCAGGATACTGATGAGTTCATTCTGCCAACTGGCGCTAACAAAACCCTTGGGAGATTTGAGCCGGCTTTCTTTACCATTGGAGGATGTTGCATGACAGGGGCTGCATTTGTGGGCAATGAACAGTCTTCGGCTGGGATTGAAGGAAACCCAGAGAATGGCCTGGTCCAAACCAAGAAATGTACAGATTTTGAATATGGTGACTAGGCAAGGGGCACTTTGGGCTATTACTCTGGGTTCCCTGGCCTTGCTCTATAGTGCATTTAGTGTTATCATTGAGAAACCACGGGGTGCAGAAGATGACCTCAACACAATAGCAGCAGGAACCATGACAGGAATGTTGTATAAATGTACAGGTGGTCTTCGAGGAATGGCACGTGGTAGCCTGGCAGGACTGACACTCACCAGTCTCTATGCGTTGTATCACAACTGGGAGCACATGGAAGGCTTCCTGCTCCAACAATCACTCTGAAGACCTTGGCCACCTCAGGATCCGGGGGACATTTCACAGTCATTCAGACAGATTAATAAGTCAGTCTGGAGTAGCTTTCTCTCTTATACTACAATTACTTTGAACAATTGGAGACTCTGATTTGCTGTGACAAAGATCATGGATGGTTAGCCTGGACGGCACTGCGTGCCTGTAGTGAGTGGAAGCCAAACCCTTTTGGTGGCTCACTGAGTATGTGTTCTTTCCTCCTTTGGAGATGGTCTTACACCTGTTTCTCTCCTGCCCCCAAATTGGAAGGCCACCTACTCTCCAAATTCAGGCTGTACTTATTTTCAGTGCTTTTATCACCATGTTTATCAGTTAAAAATCTAAAGCGAATGTTGCCCTGTATTCCAAATAAAAGTTGAAAATAGGAAAAAAAAGAAAAAGAAAAAAAAACCAAAGAAATAAAGTCACTACTTTCGTGGCAAACAGAATTCAAAAATAAATAATCACTAGATATATTTAATAGAATTATTTCTAGCAATGCATGTTGATTGCTTCATAGAATCATAAAGAAAAGCCACACCTTTATTTTTTTTTCCAAATAAGAGGCAACTCCTCTTCTGACTTATTTACAGGAAAATCAGTTTTCGTCTCGTTGGACTCTATGTAAACTGTCCCCAGTTCCCAAGGCTTGCTCTGCCCTGGGTTGGCATGCACTAGCTACCAAATGCAACTTAGAAGGAAAATTCTACTCTTAATTACTGTCAGTGTCATTGCTGCCATATGGGGTCACAGCTGAGTGATGGCCTGGGATCCTGATAGATGAGGCTTGTCTCTTTCCTGGCCTGGATCCCTGTGCAGAGTATGATGAATTCTCAAGGAACTGTGGTCATCTGCCTTCAGTACTAGGTTGGATCAAAAGTATTTCAAAATATGTGGTATGCCAAGGTTAGAGCACTTAGCAACCTTACTCCTTCCCTTCCCCCATAAAACAATAAAGCACAAGGTCAGGGAGAGTGAGTTATTACCTCATTTTATTCTTGTTGATTTTATCTTTCCAAATTTATAAAAGAAGAGCAGAATTGATTATATTTTTCTCTCATGGAAAAACTTCTTGATTTAGTTCTGATTAAATAAATAACAATAAATAAGTTACAAAGGAGAACACTGTTCTATATATGACACACCTTTTCTGCTGCTATATAAACTCAAAGCCACTATTTTAATTTGCTCAAAAATACCTCTTGAATAATGCTTAGTTTTGCAAGTACTCTGTGAACTGAGAAAACTTTAAACAATGCACATATTAAATTATAATCTAATGTTGTCTACTACTCTTCAGAATGCAATTTGGCTAATGTGAACTGTGTATTCCCTGTCTCAGGTCTTTGTCATTCTATAGCCAAGTGCACATGATTTGTGGGAACTTTTGAGACCGAACTTAATTTTCCTAAATTAAATACTAGATAGTAAAGATGGACAAAACTATTATCAAAATGTCACCACCTGAAGGTCCCATACTAAATTATCCTAACTTCAGTGAAGAGTCATTGAGGAATTTAAGTAGGAAAAGTACATGCTTAGGAAAGTTCATCTGGAAGTTGAATAGAAAACAAAGAACTTAGTGAAGGAGTTCTATCAGATGTGATACCACAATACCTTTTCATAGAGACAGATCTTTCTTCTTACTTAGTAGTAATAACAGATATTCACAATAATGATAGGAAAAATATACTGTCAATATCATTATATCTGTATAATTGAAATCACAGATGAGATATGTGATATTCTGAAACCAATCCAGAAGGTCAGACACTAAACACAGCACAGCTGGAACTTGTTCTTTATAATTCTATGCGTCAAAGTACTATATATATATGGTTATTTGGCACTGATAGGATGAGAGGAACAGACTCAGAATAAGGGAGCATGATCCAGGCACAATGGAGCACACCTGGAATCCCACTATTTGAGAGGCATAGGCAAGGGGATCTTTCTCAGTTCTAATTCAGTCTGGACTGCTCACTGTCGTTCAGGACGGCCAGGAATACATAATAACAACTCATCTCAAAACTAAACAAAACAAAACTACAAAACAAGTCAGGTATACAAAGCAAGTTTCAGGACTGACAATGAGACTTTGTCTCCGAAATAATAAAAAAACAAGAAGTAAATAAATGGACCATACGATATGTTACTTATTTCCAATCCTTAGGAAATGGGGCAATTCACTAAACAGTTTCAAGAAAATTGCCAATTTTCAGGATGAAATTTAAAGATAGATTAATGCTTCACATAATATATTAAAAGTCAATATGAGTTTCATGTTCTTAAATAAGATGATCCCTCTTTAATACTACTATAAAATGGGTAAATATATAGATAATCATTGGACAAGACACAAATATCAAAAATTTCCTTGAAAAGTTGATATTTGCTTTAAAAATATGTCTGTAAATATGTCCCTATGTCTTCCCATGTACATTTAGAATAACCAGTTCTGTAATATAATTTTAAAGATGGCAATACCTGAAATGAAGATCTAGTCAGTAAAATATATCCCTCACATACATAGCCGCTTTAGATTAGAACCCTAGACTCCATACAAATAACCGAACAAGGTGGCAAAAGCCTGTAAGTCCAACTGTGAGGAAGGGAGTAGTAGCAGACACAAGGGGATCCCGGAAACTCATTGGCCAACCAACCTAGCCTAATGTATTAGTTTCAAGGTTGATGAGAGACCTTTCCTGAAAAAGGAAGGTAGAAAGCAATGTAGGAGAAACTCCATCTCTCTTGAACTTCCATAGGCACAAACACATGTGGGTAGGGACATTCATCTTTCTCACATGCATACTCCGATACTAACAAATTCATATACCGTACAGACATCCACAATAGCACACATACCAAGTCATACTCACCACATAAAATATTTATAAAAGAACAAACTTTAAACAGTAATTAACATGCACAAATGTATTTTCTTTAGTGCCTTTAAAGAGAACTAGGTTATACAAAAGGATAATTAAATTTACTTTAAAAATGCATGCCATTTTTATATTTTACAAATAGGAAAAAATCAATAATTTTGAAAACATTTGATAGATAGGAATTTAAGTGGAATTATGTGGTAATTAGATGTCACCTACTCTACAGCATTTAGAAATGTTCATGAACTTGTAAAATGGTAGAATGTGGAGGAACAGAAGAAGGGAAGGGAAAAGAATGGGAAAGAGAGGCTATGGGGGGGAGGAGAAAGAGGAGGAGGAAGAAGAGTCCACTTAAATAATAAGAGGTAGGATTAAAATCATGATATATTTGAGACCTTATTTTATTCACCAGTTTGACTAGACATCTCTGGATGCTCACAAGAGCCATTGTTCTTATCTGTGCCAGCATAGGTAGAAACAAATCCAGTCTGCAGCATTAACTAAGAATTGCAAGTTTCCTGAAGTTTTCACGGGAAACTGAAGGAAGGCGTTCAGAGAAGCTCCTTCCAAGTAACGAGGCAATGCTGTGATTCCCTTCTCTTCAGTCATTCCTCAAGTTTTTCCAAACATCTTCCAGTATTGGGACCCCATTGCTCCTCACATTCTCCTTTTCCTTCCCACACGTTACCAATGGCAGGGTGACTGGTTTTGCAAGTGCATAAGCCCACGGACGTTGGACCCTTTTATATTTTTATTTCATTTTTCTTTATTTTTTTTATTTCAGGGCAAGATATGTAGTCCTGAACCTTACTTTGTAGACCAGGCTGGCTTCAAGCTCCCAGAGATTTACCTGACTCTTCTTCCTCCCAAGTGCTGGGAGTAAAGATGTGTGCCACCACCTTTCTTTTTTTTTAAAAAAAAGCATTGCTCTGAAGATTTTAATTTCTAGTAATTTATTAAAGTCTCATCAAAAACAGAACAATAAAAAGACGTTGTATAAAAGAACACCGTGATTTTTAATTTGTCTCCATTATTCTTTCTCCTCTATTGCTCACTCATCTTACCCATTTCTTCCCATTCTTGCTGTCTCCCTCCCTCCCTTCCTTCCTCTCTCTTGGGTTGGCATGTCTATATTCCAGATGGGCTTGAAACTCACAGTGTAGCCCAGGATGGCTTACTTTCTGATTTATCTGCATGAGCTCCACCACGCCTTTTATAGCAGCACCTCAGTGACTCTTGCTAAGTAAAAAATTAGGTGCTGATGTACTCCTGAGTCTTAAAATTATAGGTTTGAATAACCAGGCCCAGTGGAACCATTTTTACTTTTTAATCTTAGGTAGTTATTTTAAGAATTCAAAACTTTATGTGGGTAATTTTTGTAATTTTTAACAAATATCATTGGGAATGGAAGTGTTTTTAAAAGTATTTTTTAAGATCATAATATAGCATAATAACACTTGATACAGTATTTACACCTACTGGGTATTCTAAGTAATTTTAAATAATTTAATTTAAATATATATGTATAAATGATATATATATATATATATTGACATGCAAATATTACATAATTGTATATTAGGTACATCAGTACCTATATATTTATCTTTGGGTGACCCCTGGAACCAGTGTCCTGTGATACAAAGGAATGATCTGAATATATTCCTTAAATAATGTTAGCATATTTTAGTTTATTACCTTCACCAGTCTAGTATTTTAGATCAACTAAATGATTATTTAGAAATTGTTCAGATCAAAATGTTTTCCACTTTGAAGAACAACTTCTGTTTGATAGAATAATATGAGGCGAGGTGATGGGTTTATAATATAGGGCTTCACATTTAGACTCGCATGTTGTCTCTCCAGTGAAATTATGTTGACCTTTTATACTGCTTCATAAAGTCTTGTTTTATTTGGGGGAATCAGATCATTAATTTTAATTAAATGTGCTAGTAACCTTTACTATTTTGAGCTTTCAAATGTTTATACATCTAGGTGAAACCCTTTTACACAGCCTATGTATTTGGCCAGGTAGAGAGGTTGTGTTTTTAAACAAGCTTTGATTTTAGGTATAGTAGTGTAATATTTCAGCAATAACAGTTGCGCTTTTTATGAATTTTGTGTCACAGCCAAGCTAGCACTGCACTTCTTCCATCATTTCTAAGGCTTCTTTTCTTGTCATCTTAAGTTTGTAATCCAAGCAAAGAAATGTGGAGAAAGACTTTTGCCTTTCTCCCTAGTACGCAGTGTCATGAAGCCCAGACCAGCCTGGAGCTTATTTTGTGCTGGAGGCTGGTTTGGGCTCCTGGTCTTCCAGCCTTAGCATCTACAGAGCTAGGACTTCAGGTTAAATTTTGCTGTCTTCAGTTTAGAGAATACTGTTAGGGTTTCTTAGCATAATATGTGCCTAAAATTTCCGCCTAGTGTAAAAGATCTTCAAACCATTGAAGATTCGGTATATAGTTTTCAAAAATAAAGTAGATTCCTATCCAAAATAATTTCCAAAGAGTGTAGGTTTGTGCCAGTCTACCCAGAATGTAGGACCCTTGTATGTAAGTCAGATTCTGAGCAAAAAGAACAGCAGTGTGTCTCACGAGGACAAAAGCAGAATGTCATAAATACCTTCAAGTTTACACATGCGAAATGTTGTATACCACCATCAAAAAGCTATCAATAATATAGAACAGCACTGAAGAATAATAAAAGAGCATTAAAATCGTATCTATTGGCCCAGATGTGGTGGCATATAATCCCAGCAGTTGAAAAGATAACATAGGAGGATTGCTAATTCAAAACCAGTCTAGACTACATTTCAAGGCTTGGTCTTAACAACAACAAACATATTTAAAATGATTTTATACCTATTGATTCTTGAATTCAGATTATATAGTTTAGTTAATCTGAATTATGGTGTTCCAGTTTCATGAAATCCATGGCCCATAAAATTATTTAATTAATGATCTAAATTTTAAGCAGTTTGCCTCTTACAGAAAAACTGATAGCAAATTTCTCAAAGATTCCAAATAACCTCTATTCATATATTTTTCATCATTTTAGATGATAGTGTTCATAATTAAATTTGAGATTCCTACTTAGAATTGGACATTACAGTTCTTTTCATAAAATGGAAAACGTCTATGAGACAAAAGTAGTAATATCTAATAACATTGCCATGTTCTTGCACACAAAACAGAATTCTAAAGAAAGGGTCAATGAGATGCTAAAATCCTCTTCTTTCCTCCTGGAACAAGCCAGGAATAAAAGATGTAAAGATACTAGGATATTCTTGTAATTTACAATATAAAAATAAAGTCATCCCTTCAGTTACTCCTAATTTTTTATAAGTTTAAGTGTCCTTGGGCTACTGAAATTATTTGTAGCAATTGTAACTTTTTTAAGAAAATCACTTTCTGTTTAATAACCAACGCTAGTGAAAGCAAATGCAAGAGATACCTACTATGTACAAATTTCTGTGATTTCTATGCAATCACCATGTGGGTAAAGAAATAGAAGCAGTGAAAATAAAATTGGGATTGACACTAGCTTAAGGTAGAAATATATATACCTTTGTTCTTAGAGGCTGGAGTTTGTGATTCCATGACCCACTCAACTCTGCCTTAATTGTTACATACTATGCTCTATGTCCATGTCAGAGTTTTGCCCATATCTTAATAAGGACACCAGGGATTATGGATTAGAGGTCATTATCCTATATAGTAAACTAATTACTTGTGCACAACCTAATTTCCAAACACCCACTATATTCCAGAAAGACAGGGATTTTTGACAGGAAATTATTCAAGCCAGTACGGCGCTGGAAGGAAAGCATCTTGCAGTTCCATATGATGTCATGGCTGAATTTCCTACACTTTAAGGTCCTGCATTTAGGTCCAAATTGCTGATGTGTTGGAATTAGGATTGGAGCATTTAGTGCAGTGGCTCTCTACCTTCCTAATGCTGCAATATTTTAATACAGCTCTTCATGTTATGATGACCCCCAAATATAAAATTACTTTGTTGTTATTTCATACCTGTAATTTTGCCTCTGTTATGAGTCATAATGTAAATATGTAATATGCAAAATATCTGATAAGTGACACAAAATTGAGTTGTGACCTACAGGTTGAGAACCAGTTATTTCGGGTTTCTTAGGACGATATCAATAAGAATCTGATGCTGTTGACGGTATTAGTACTTTATAAGCCATTTCTATTTCTTTACAAAGTAAAAGAATTGGATATATTCTCTCTCCATAGTTAAATTCCGAAGAGCACCCAGTGTGTTTTCAGTGAGGAATCATTCATATGCCAGCCAGGGAGTGACCCTCACCAAAACTCAGCCATCCTGCCAACCCGATTGCAAGTTCTCATGCTCCCAAAGGCTGACATAACCAATTCCTGAGGTTTAAGCAAAGTTATTTAAGATATTTTCTAATGGCAGAGCAATCTTAATAAGTGATATATTATCCCCATTTTTGATGATGAAAAATATCCCTGTCTATCTTAAGGGTTATTTATATTCCCCATGATAGAATGATGTGTATTTATTAAAGTATGTAAACTAAAACATTAAGAGTCTTGCTGCTATCTCCAGGGTATAATTAAAAATACATCTTTATGATGTTGATGTTTAGGGTGTGTCATCTTTAGCTGCTTAATATTTTACAAAATCCTGAATTTCTCCAAAAAAAAGTCATAAGAATTAGTGACTTCGTATACGACAAGGCATCTCCCATATGGAAAGTGCTTGGCTGATGTTATGTCCTCATTAGAATAGTAATAATATTAATGTAAATATTATGATAGAGCATTGCTTTTTATTGCTTTTGTTTTATTTACAGCCACATCTGAAATAAAATTCCTCACATTTAGGAAAGTTGTAGCTGGAGATTCTCCTCCAAGATTCTTTACTTCATTGGTTGTATAGATGATTTTAATCTTGTTGAGAGGCTCTTAAACCCAATTAGAGAGCTTTTGGTTACTGGTATGGTATATGGGCCACTACTGCACCCTTTGCGTTATTGTGATGTAATGTATCTAACAACAATTAATAAATAAAAGGGCTGTTAATGTAAAAAAGAGTGTGGGGGTATATGGGAGGGTTTGGAGGGAGGAAATTTAAGGGTAAATGACATAATTATATTTTAATCTCAAAAACAAAATAAATAACATATAAAAGATAACCTAACCAAGACACACACACATACACACACACAAACACATACACACACACTCTCTCTCTCTCTCTCTCTCTCTCTCTCTCTCAGAGAGAGAGAGAGAGCAATACACTTATTATATCAGTTTGGGAATATCTGAAGACACTATTCTGATGGCTTCAGTAACCACTCATTTAAAACAAATTCTAAATGAAATAATTCATTGAAAGTACACCACAGTATTATTGTAGTATAATTTTTACAATACCTTTTTTATAGTTATTTTCTCCAGAGTACCTAAAATCATTTTTTTCCTTCAGCATATTCTTTAACTTGTTAGATCCATGCCTTTTATGTTTTCCTCTTTCTATATGAGGCACTCTCTCTAGGTGTAGTTTTAAATGTAATTTATTTACAACCCATTACTAGGTAATAACTAATGAAGTGCATTATAAGGCCATAATGCCAAAATAGGGAAAGTACAGTTCTTGGGTGAGTTTTGCTTTGTTTTGTTGCTTTTGAGTCTGGGTCTCAAGTATCCTGGCTTAACCTTGTCTTGATTTCTGTACAGAATATAATCTTAAAGGTTCCATTGCTCTGCTAAATCACCATAACCAAAAGCAACTGGGGGAGGATAGAGTTTAATTCAGCTTACAATTTCACATCATGAAAGACATCAGGGCAGAAAACCTACCAGAGTAAGAACATGGTAGCAGGAAATGATGCAGAAGCCATTGAGGAGTTCTTTTTATAGATTTGCTCCTTGCAGCTTGTTCAATTTGCATTTTTATAGTACTTAAAAACCCCAGACCAGAGATCACACCATCTATAGTAAGCTTGGCACAGCCATATCAATCATCAACCAATAAAATGAACACAGGCCAATCTCGTGGGATGTTCTGTCTCCCCAAATGATCCAAGCTTGTATCAAGTTGACATAAAACTATCCTGCACACAGGTGAACTTAAGCTCCTGAACCCCCTGTGTCTACCTCCTATGTGCTGGGATGACAGGTTAGTCTACCTTGCTTGTTTAATGTGCTGCTGGGGATTAAGCTCAGGGCTTTCTGTATGCTAGGCAAAAACCCTGAAACTGAGCTGCATTCCAAGTTCCCCTGCAAGTCTAATAGGAAATGTAGGCAAAGCTTCATAGAGACCGCATTCAACTCTTATCACTGTGAAAAAGGAACAAGAGAGAGAGAGAGAGAGAGAGAGAGAGAGAGAGAGAGAGAGAGAGAG
>LOEQ01003961.1:52002-65653 GCA_001685075.1 Bramus lutescens
AGAGAGAGAGAGAGAGAGAGAGAGAAAAGCAAGAATAGTAATCATCTATGGAATGACTTCTGCATATTTAAGGTTACTGAATAAAAAGGCAGTTTAACTTTTTCACAAGATTGAAAGAAATTTATTCTGACTGTAGCACAGCAATTGGGAAAAAATGTGGAGAAGTCATGAGCACTGAGGCTGGAAAGTAAATGAGCAACAGCTCATAAAAGCTACAGTGAACCAAATTAAGGACTTTGTATTCCTGATCAATGAGAAGCCATTTTGCATGGGCTAATTAACATATATCATAGGCAGGTCCTTCTTTTTGAGACACTAACTACTTCATATGCTTTTTCTCAACCCCTTTGCTCTTTCTGAGGTCTAGATTACTCAATAATTACTTGCTGGATGGTGTTGTAGCTAGAATGATGGCAGTGTTATTCCAAAAAGGCTCAATCAACTCCATTTCTTTTCAGTCCGTCATTTTGTGATTATTCTCCAAAAGCTTCAATGGTTAAAAAAAAAAGAAAAAAGAAAAAAGAATCCAAAGACAGTTACCTCTACAACAAGTAAGAATGATCTATTTAAAGTGTGACTAGTGTTTTATTTGTATTTGTTGAATTTTTTTCTTTCTTCTCATTAAGCAAATCTTCCTGAAAAATAGCAGTCCTCAAACACTACTAAAATAACCTGAGTGTTCTCTATTTACTTTCATTTAAAACTGCAGTTTAATAAAGACAAACTATCTGATCTGTTAGAGAGAAATCAATAAAAATCAACAAATATCTGTTATTTATATATATCTCTATTATATAGGTATATCCATTATATATTTATAATAAACTTTAAAAATGGTTTTTGTGTAAAAGGCAAATTTCTAAACAAGTGTCTCATTAATACTCTAAAAACTTTGTTTGCATGAATAAGCTAATTTCTGAATATATTCTTAACAGAAAACAACCTAAATAAAATAGTAATAAAAGATAAAATATCATTTCAGTCTTCTCAGAGAAAGTGGGAAAAACAGACAAGGCAAATTAAAAAGAAAGATATGTTTGAAAGTTTGTGTTAGAATTAATAAAAAGAACACACCAATATCCAAAGTTGTATATGCCAGCATAAACTTCTTTATATCTGTGTTACTTAGATTTTATTTGCTTTCCATGCCTGCATTCCTCCTGATATATTTTCCCTTAGTTCAGTTATATTGGAAAGTAAGATTATATTGCTATTGAGTTCATTTTCCTAGTATATAATACCAAACTGGGTTGCAATATCTGACAGATTTATGACTATTTGCTGAGACATATTTTATAAAATTGTAGAATAGGAGGCTTTTTTTTCAATCAATCTCTGAGCAAATCTTCATGGAAAAAAAAACAGTTTTTAAGGAGGAATACATTGCAATTTTTCCAAAGTCTTTTTTGTCTGAAGCAAAGACTATTTCTGAATAATACATTGTAAAATAATGTATTTCAGATGAAACACACAATTCATTGCTTATCCTATAGAGAAAGACGTCTTCCTGTCTCTGCTAAATGTGTGAGTTCATGGGTATATAAAAATAGAATGCACTTGGCAATGAAAGTTACAGGCTGATGGATGACACCGTATTGTCAAACAATTGATAGCTAGTGAGGAATTATAGCAACCTTGTAGTAGAGCACTGATAATTCCGCAGCCCCTGAGATATATTAAGCAGACTGGCTTCTCTCATGAGGGTGCCTAGGTCACTTTGATAGGGGGAACTTGAGTCTTTAGTTTCTTTCAGAGACCCTGCTATCATGTCTAGACAAACAAGCAAGTTGGAAATTCAAGGCTATATCTTTGGGTGGCTTCATTCCCGCAATGATGGCGAAGAATAGCCCACACCATCCTGTGATAGTTTTCTCACTGATAGAGAAATAAAATGGAAAATTTATGTTTTTTATCTTTCTAATAAAATATCATAGTGGTGAGGGATAGGGGGATGGTCAGCCAGACTTCAAGCCTAACTCAGAATTTATCATTTTAGCTGAAGGAATCTGAGGACACTTCCATTTCCTCTATATTGAAGGTATCAAGATTGGCCTCTCATAGACTGATTGCAAGCGCTAAACAATAATATAGCATGTGTATTGAATGAATAATGAAGAAATTTCACTGATGAATAGCCAGGAGGCTGAAAGCATAGGATTTTGGTCCCTGAATTCACTGGGATCATTTGAGAAAATACTATCTACAATCATTTTAAGACATAATTTGTTATTATTGTCCTTAAGTTGATTTCTGGTTTGCTTGATTATTTTCATGTAACATGTAAAATGAGAGAATTTGTATTCTGATAATAGTCAGTTGAGTTTAATAAATGCTGAATTTGTTGATGAATTTATTATACGTCTGGGTCTAATGTTCAGGACTCAAGCAACTTAGACCTCGGAAGGACAAGATATCAGCTTTCAGTTTCGGGGTAATCGCTGAAATCATTCAGAGAGCTTAGAAAACATGAAATGCTCTGTGAAGATGAGAGCTGATGAGGGAAAATAAGGGAATCTGGCAACAGGAAGTTCAAATTTCAAGATCAAACCACAGCTAAGAGGAGGAAGCCACTGACAAAATTGAGCTCAGTAGCACATCCTTTTCATCTCAGCACCGTGCAGATGGGCAGAGAAGGATCAGAAGTTCAAGGCCATCTGGAAGCGCATAAGACCCATGTCTCCAAAGAAACAAACAATACAGTGACGTGGTTCCCCGAGAAGGAAGGAGGGTAAGGTGAGCAGAGGTCTGGTCAAGGTGTTCAGTCATACAGGTGAAGCAAACCACCAGCTGGTAATGAAAACGGCACTCCAAATAACAATGGGCAGCATACGGTGAGTACCTCCCTCTTAAAACCTTGCAAGTTGTGCGTGTGAGTCAGCTACCTTAGAAATATGCTGTGACGTTTATGAGTGTTCAGGGGCTGCTGTGATGTGATAACTTAATTTTCAAGTATTTAATCTTTTAGGAGTTACCACTAAAAAGACAACCAGAAGAAGTAGTTCATACCAAACTTTTTGAAAAGAAAGATGAAAAGCAAAGTTGAGTTTAGTGTGGATCTTTGTTAAAACATTTTTATATACATGTATATCTTACATGATTTATAAAACAGAGTAAAGAAAAATATGCAGTTTCATTTGCTTAATAAGGCATATTTATTAAATATATAAATGCAAAAAGTACTCTGCCTGGCTTGAAAATATAGATGCTAATAAAAATTACTTAAATTTATATATGGGTAAGAGGCACACATTTGTAATCCTAACACTTAGGAGGAGAGAGAGGAGAATTGCAAATTCAAGGACACACTGGCTACATAACAAGACTGCTTCAAATAAATCAATATAGTAGACTCTGGGGCACCTAATGAGTCTATGGGAAGATGTTAGAAAAACTCAGCTGATACCAAGCAGCATAATTGTACATGTGCATGTGTGTGTGTATATACATGTCAGTGTGTTTGTGTATATAACGTGTTTACATGCACATGTGTCCATTTGTGTGTGGGGAGACGACCTAATATGCCGGTGGTAAGAGAAAATACTTAGGTTTTAGTTCTGGCCCCTCTTCTTCATTTGAAACAACTTCTCTTTGCTATTCATTGAAGTGAACACCAGGGTGTTCTCCTGAAGCTGCCTCTCTCCATCTCACTGTAAGAAAGCTAGGACTGAAGAGATGTTCTACATAACGTTACCATGTCAAAAGTTTTACTCATTAGTCCACTTCCAAGTCCCAACATACCAATCTTTATCTCCTTAAAGAGAGTAGCACCATCTTCCTGAATGTATTTGGGAACTAGTCAGCTGTCTAAGGCCCATGAAATTTCTGTTTTTCCCTGATGTCTCCTCATTTAGAAAATGCTGTGTACAACACATGTTTTCAAATCAACTCAGCAAAAGATCAGCACACACTCTGACTGGTGCACTGCCACTAAGGACGTTGAAGACAAATTTTGTCAGTGTTTGCAGGAAGAATCAAATGCAATTGACATCTCAGAAATACTCCAAAGAATATAGTTTACCTTTGTAGTTCTTTTATTTCTAAGTTTTTCCAATTTCTTTATTGAATAAAGCTATACTTTAAAAATCTCTTCCAATTCAAATATTTTTTTATGAAAATTGCCATCTTTGCTCATTCTCCCACAAGAATTGCAATTGGTTAGTCTCTGACTACAGTTTTATTTGAGAATCAGAAAAAAAAATGTCTGGAAGAAACAAGAGCTACTAGGATCTCAAACACACCAAACAGGGGGGCCAGATAATGCACTTCTGTGCTGAATAGCACTTGTGAGGACTCCTATTTCCAGAGGGTTTGCTCTGTGGAGGATTTGCTAGGTTTCCTTTGAGGGTTGTTTCCTGCTTGCACTAGGCTTTAATTTCTTGTTCCAATTTACAGAAAAGGTGAAAGGTGGAGACTAAGAACACATGGAAGGTTTTGTCTTAACAGCCCTTTACTCTCATTAAGATTCTTGGATTTTCCCAGTCATGTATCTTTTCTGTTTATACTGAAACAGTCCCTTTGTGCAGATAAACTTAGCAGTTAACTTCACTATCACTGTTTTTTAATCAAACTATTTATTTATTAGTATTTACTAGGATATTTCTTCCTCTGGTCTGTATTCTCCAATGTAGTATCCCCTAAAATATTTGATTCTTACTGGACTTTTCCTTTTATTCTTATTATTATTTTGCAGTTTACAGTTTATTCAGAATATTGAAATGCTTCAGGGAGGCTGGCAAACTTCATGTCTGATCTATCTGATCTAACATTTTATCTTCTACAAAGAGAAGGGGACAAGACACTTCCTCTGCATGCAACAGATTAAGTTGACAAACATAAATAGCCCAATGTTGAGATAACAGCATGTGTCTGATATGGGATACTGTGAGTCACTGTGTAAGTGCTGGGTACCAAACCTGAATCCTATTGCATGTGTAGAATGTGCTCTTAATCACTGAGTCATATCTAGAATAATCTCTTCCCCCTCTCTGACAGAGAGAGAGAGAGAGAGAGAGAGAGAGAGAGAGAGAGAGAGAGCCTCTCTCTATAGTGATTCTATAATGGTTGTCTCCTTAGTAGCTAAAATTGCATTTAGGTGTCAATCCAATTCCTTCAACTTCTAAATGGGTAAAAAGCTGATTAGAAGTGTACATTGTACCAGGGAGCAGAAGCAGAACTACAGAAGAGAAGAATTTAGAATTTACTGCATTGAAATTAGTTTCAGGCTACCTTACATGTTGATTACCTTGGCATGAGCACATGACTGAATTTCTATACTCCACTCAGCAGCACACATACACACACATTTTTCTCCCAGAATAAGCATTCAAAGTAATATTTTCTTATTGGCTATATCCAGGCATCCAGTTTCTGTCATTATGGTTTTCTGTCCAGGAACAGGAACAGAGATAAGTAACCTAAAATATATCACAATAGTGAAGGCATTAAAGAGTATAATTTTATAAGTCCAAAAGAAATAATGCTGTCTCCTTGCTTGGTCAAACACTTCACAGAAGAGAGCATGAGTAGGTCCCCTTCCAGAGAAAGCAGCGTGCAGGAAGGCTCCGGGGTGTGAGAAAACACAAAGATTAAGTTAGACAACTCAGCACTGATGAGAACACCGGCTTTCATGGCAAGTCTGTACTGTCTCACCCAAAGCAAAGATATTCTGCTGCAGACCCAGCTCAGAAAGGAAAAGTGACAGAGAAAACAGGTTTCCTCCTTATAATGTGTCAGGGAGCTTGGAGTAGATTAAATCCTTGTAGGAAGGCAATACAGAGGCTCAGCAGCTGTTTTGACAGAGCTGAAATAGAGCCAGGAGCCCATTACATTAATACTAAGGGAAACCAGACTGATCGGCATCAAAGCCAGTCAGGAAAGGTGGGGAGATTGATGGCGTGATCCCAGGTGACATCTTAGAGCAATGACAGTCTTTCAATACTGGGCTGACTTCCAATTCACACCCACATCATCTTCACATGCTACAAATCCTGCAGGCTCTTATCTTTATTCTATACACTGGCAGGGAGTAGGTTTACAGTAGAAATTCAGTTTGAATGTGCTTATTAATTTATATTGCAACCAATAATGCAATATCAGCCTTTCCTTTATATTACAATTCCAGGTATGTGTTGTTATATATTTAATAAAATATTATATGCCTGAAAAATTATATACAGTCATCCAATTTCTTTGATTCCCTTCCATTCTTTATCCAACAATCTTGGGAAGAATGAAATAGAGAAGACTCCAGGAAACTTGATTTAAATGTATAAAAAAATGAAAGACAGGAGGAAGAAATGGGTAGCTGAGTAACGGTAAAGATGGATGCCTTAAAGGACCGTATGTGTAGAGGGTGAGTTTGGACTCTGAAGCTTTGTTCTGAATCTCAACATTCAGCCACAACAATGTGACGCCGTCATTAAAATAGTATAAGTCCAGGCTGAAATAGGAATTGGTCTACACATATCAGGGGAAAAGTCTATTCCAATTATTTAAACATTTACAGAAAGAATGGATTTCCCCAATATATTCATGACAAATGTCACTGCTATTGAATTATCTAGTGATTCAGATGAGTTTTGTGATTAAAAATCTGTATTATTTTGCAAAGCATAAACATCTTCAATAGTTTTTCATGTTATTTTTTCCTGAGATACTCCCTATCTCCATGTATAAATTTGCATTGGGCTTGCCCCAGTTATGCTGAATATTGTGCAGTTCTCAGAGGAATCCATCCTTCTCCAGTCATAGGCTTTTCTATCTGTTTTCACATACACTTAACTATTATTTTTGGTCTAAAATTCTCAGTAATCAAGCACCTTCCTTCTTTTCTCTTAAATTTTCTTTCCTTTCTTCTTCCCTCCCTTTCTCCCTTGGCCCTTCCTTTCTTCTTTAGTCCCATCCTTCCTTCTTCTCCTCTCCTCCCCATCTCCCTTTCTTTCTGTGGAACTCATCACTGACTGAACCCATTGTCTAATGCTAAGTAAACATATGCACAGTTTATCACTGAGCTCTCAGCACCATTTCTAACCTCTTTCAGACACCAAATCTGAAGCCTTATCCTTTGGGGAAGAGATTGGTGGTATATGCACTTCATGTTTTCTTTTGCCCATCGATTGTCTTGTTTATTGAATCATTAAACCATTCATCAACAAACATTTGCCATATACCCAAGTGAGGAATATTTATTAAGCATTATAAAATATTGTTTTGACATCTAGTATTGTCTAACTTTTTTCCGTAGCTCATTCATCTATTCATCTGTCTGCATTGAGCATACCTACTTACACTATTTGGGGGGAAAACCCATTCATTTGGATAACCTTGAGAACAAGGGTATGTAATTCACAGTGGGACATAATTCTTCTTGGGACATAATTCATCTTGGGACATAATTCATTTTGGGACACATAGAGCTATATTTCCAGATAATATAAGTAAGGTCATAAGTATGTTCAGAAATAAATGCACACCTAAAAGAAAACCGATTCTGTCAGATTTATGAGGTGGCCCTATCAAAGTGGTGCACACGGTAGGCTGGGAGCATGGCTGATTAAAACAATTCTGAAGGCAAACACCTGAAATGAAGATCACAGAGTCAGGCATGCTTTCACTGATGGATCTAGTAAAGATTCTTTTTCATGTGGTTCTTTTAATTTCTCATGTTTTCTGGCAGACTTTTGTCTTTCTTGACTTTCAGTTAACTTTAATCTTTACCTCTAACTTCAGTGCTGTTCTCCTATGTATATTTCCCCAGGTTTCTATGTGCTTAACAATATAGTCACAAGGGATCAAGGACCCACCCATTCAGGTACAGCTGCAAGTTTTTCAATTATGTCTTGAAAAACATATAAGGCCATGTTCTAGGCTTCTGTGAAAGAAATGAATTTGGTGCACACAATTCAACCCATTATATGTCATTGTAAAATGATGTATAATTTCATTAACAGTTTGGAAAGAGATATTTCTGTGTTCTTCATGATGTGTTGAAATCACTTTGGAAAAAAATAACAAGACAAATAATATCACTTGATTTTGGTTCGTTACCCTCTAGTTCAAATTATTTAAATGTGGGCATGGAAATTAATCTTAAAGAAATGATCTAGAATGAAAGACAAAGAATAAAGTTTGAGACTCAACAATATATACAAAATCTCTAAGGTAGCGGCTAAGATTTATAACTAAATTGTTTACTTTTTATATACTTGAGTGGAGAAAGAGAAAAGGAAATAGGTGAGGGTTTGCCATATTTCTAACTTTTACATGCAGAGATTTAGTCATGTACAGATTATGAACAATTTGTTGCTTAGAAACTTATAGTCAAAGCCAGTGAAGCTCTTTATACGGTGAGTGGAAAGGAACATAGTGTTGGTGTACTATTCTGTTGATAAAACAAAGATATGAGCGGCAATTCTCCCCAAGCTTTGCAATGTTCCAAGGCAGGCCCTGCAGCATGTGAGAAACTAAGATAATAGGGGGGTCTGATTCAATACACTTAATTCAAGCATGTTCAAGATAGGTTTAGAAATCAATAAACATTAGCCACTTCTAAGAGATTCTAAAGTTTCTCAATAGCATTCTCAATCAAAGGAGATCACAACAAGGTATATGTAGGTGCACCCTGAAGCCGTACTCAGGTCTGAATCATACCACCTGTTACTAGGAGAATTAAAGATCTGTACTTCATCTGTGTGGAAACAGTGTTTCTTATTCTTAAGATTTCACTACTACAAAAATACAGGCATCATTTATATTTGTTTTCCCAGGTCAATCTGACAGTAAATAATTTTTCCTCATGTCATTGTGACTTGATATGCACTCAAGCATTAAGTTTTGATTTTAGGTGAGGAAATAAAAAAAAGATTTCTATGCTCAGTACTAAATGTCAAATATTGAATCTAATAGATTTTTAAAGTGTAGGTTGAAGCAACAGCAATTGACAAAAGGTATATTGCTTTTATAAGCTTGACCCTCATGAAGTTAGATAGGATGTGTAGTTTGCCTCTTTTAGATGTTAACAATTAATCTTTAATACATTGAATCAAATACCTAAGTTATGGAATGAGGATATGGCTCTGTGGTTAAGAGTTCTCCCCGCTCTCCTTAAGGACCAAAATTTGGTTCCCACCATCCAAGTCAGGCCACTCACAACTGCCTGTGACTTAAGTACACGAGACTGCAATGGCTTCTCCTGACCTTTGGGAACTCATGAAAGCGAGTATCACACACTCATGTGGACTCACATGTGCACATGATTATTTTTAAACATTGATGCAATACTTAAAAACTGAAGGAAGTCTCAGAATGCTTGAATAATTGTTTAATTATGTCCCCCCTTTTAGGGATTTCTTCATTGCTCTGCTTTCCTGTTTCAGCAATCACAAGACGCACTTTAAAATATATGCATATATTATTTGCAAGGAAACTTTTCTCTCACCAGCTGGCCTGAAAATACATATATAAAAACACAGATACAAAAGTGCACTTTTCAGTTCATAAAAACACCACTCTAATGAGACAGATGAAAATATGAATTGCTTCTAATGAGCTCCGAATTACATACACTTCCCTTGGTTTAATTTTCTGAGTGTTCATAGATATTTTTTGTTGTGCTTATTATAAAACAAGAAGTGGCCACTAGGCTGTGATAAACCAATTTGTGAGATTAAAGTGCTGAACTTGAACGGTTTCATTAAATTCTAAGTCATGAGTTGAAATCAGAATTTTAAACGCCTCCGTTTCTTATTTACACACAAGCCACAGCATTTATGCAGGCAGAAAGTGGTGCCAATTAATGTTAAGTCTGTTGATGAGGTCTAGAAGGACCCCTTAGGAATGCTGTTTTTTACCATATGACCTATTCATCTTTGCACACATGCTTCCCTAACAAAATGCAAAGCTTTACTTTTAATAACATTCAGTCTCAGCCCCTCACAATACTCACAGCTTATTCTGGCTTGAATTCAATGTCTTGTGTGAAAGTAAGGACTTACCTACCTTATTTAATATGTTTTACCTGGGGAATTCTGTAATCCACTTTATCACAAGACTAAAGAATTGATCATGGCAATATGCTCTGCTTCTAATGTAACGATGAGCAGAATTACAGTAACTATTATTTGTATGCAAACAACAGCATCTAGTTAATTAGTGGTGCTACTTAGAAATTATGGGTTTCTCAAAAAACTGCAGGGTGTAATAAAATAGAATGGAGGATCACTAGCTTTCAGTAATGAAGTTCAAGGAAAATATGCACAGCCTTGCCTTTCGATAACCCGCAAGAGCAAAATTAAAATACGCAACATGAATCTAAGCATATAGCCCTTAATTCAAATTGAACACAATGTAAATTTTAATATATCCTTACAAACATGAATAAATTTGAACTTATATCAAACACATCATCAAATTATCTTCATCTTCTCATATTCCCAATTTCTGTTCTGATAGCAACCACAGTCACCAGCATGCATGCTAAGGGAAATTAGGCTTATATGTGTTAAACTGCCTTAACACTTCACTGATTCATCAAGGTTTATAATCACAGTTCATCCTTATCACTTGTGCATATGTACTTTCACATTATGGTATGACTTGACTTGTGTTATGTACACATACATCTAGGTAGATATGAATACATATCTATAACTAATAGCTTTCAGGGATATTATTCCCATAGGGAAAAGGGAACATTGGTTCTGGGCCTTTATCAGTTTAAAGTTTGTTCTCTTACTATAGTCTCCTTAGCATAACAGTGGAAAACAAAGGTGTTACAGTTCAGTATTTAATAACCCACTGCCAATATTTACAGGACTTATGCTGCTTCCACTGTTCTCTAATCCCAGGGCTAAAATATATTAAGTGTGAAACCCTGGAGCTTATTATTTAATTTCTATGTAGCTCATTTTTCTTACTTCTGGAACAGAACACCTACAGCCTAGAGACAAAGTGGGTATATAATTACATGGAGGATGCAGACACAATGGTAGGTGCCCGTTGAGTAGCAGCAGCCACTAGATAATACTCACTACATAGTAGGTGCCACTGCGTAGTAGGCTTCCTTCCTTAGCACTGATATTCTCTGCAAGCCACAGGCTTTACATTGTATGTGAAGAAGGAAATGACTCACTATTTGTTCTGCAGTTTTAAGTATGGTAAAACTGCACCAAGGGTGGCCCAAATCTCCAATCCCCACTAAAAGCCAACAGAAAATGTAAAACAAGAATTATCCTTTACAGAAACCCAAATATCCCAAAGAAAGAACCATGTGATATTGCTTTTGTATTCTCTGATATTTTAAAGGCTTGCAGTGATAGTTGGATCCCCAAGTAGCCTTTAAATACACACCAGCATCAATCATATGCTTCTGCAAAATGGTTGTGGGGAGACACAAAGGGTTTGGAATGCAAAATGCACTGTACTGGCAGGGGGCTACAGCATTATGCCCAGTGCAGAAGTGTCTTATGGGCCCTCCCTCTGGCTTCTGTCAATAGCTCAAGGCAAAGGCTGTTCCCATAATTTCAGCACTTGAGGAATCACTCTCACACTAGGAGAACCACTAATAAGCAGGATAAAACACCCAGAAAATGTATTTCCCGAATCAATTGTGCAACATAACATTGAAATTGCCCCAATAGCAACATTTCAAAGGCGAGTTGAGGACAGCAACGGGTGTCTTCTACATGTATGTACACATATAGTACTATAAGAACCATATATTAGAAATACATATCTTTTAAATGTTCCTTTATAAGTGAGTATGTGTGTATTATGTACATGCTATATGACTGTATTTATATTTGATGACGTACCTGGAAAACAACAGAAAAAGTTAAATAAATACTGGATTTAGAAAATAACTAAAAGACAACTATAATACAAAAACAGCATTTTTTCTAGGGAAAAGTCCTGTCCCAGAAGGTACAAAGGCACCTTGGACAGAAAATGGTGAGCCTGTCTTATTCATATACAAGCAAGGGCTGAGATGAGAGACAGAGGGGGCTTAGATTTGCAAAGTTTCTCAATTCGCTATTAAAAGCAAACTCTGTTCTCTTCTCCAGGAGAACTTCATGATATCTCATTTGAATTATTCAATGAATAGTGCCTCTTCAGCTACCTACCACAGAGGTCGGCCTTTAAATGTTGTTGCAAATGAAAACTGTGTATAGAATGATTCATGTCTGAAGCCAGAATACCTTACCCTGGTGCTTCACTGTGATTAGCCTGGATTCTGATGCCAGGGTATCAGCAAATTGCCTCAGATGCCAAGATAAAAGTCCAACCCGGAGGACAGTGGATGATTTTTGTGATAGTTGGGCAGGGAGATATAAAGGACAGACCAGTTTGATTATGTTTAATTTGGGTTGGCTTAGAAACTGAGAAAAGTCCCTCAGACCCAAGAGAGCTGGAAAATGAGGGTGAAAACTGCCTGTCCGACATCTTGCTTTGTAACTGCTGTGCTGTTTGGAAACCTAATTCCAGCATACTTTCTTTACGGCAAGGCTATCTTAAATGTTGTCAGTCGCCTTGCTCATTTACTAACAATGGCGATAAAACAGAATGCAAGGAAAGATGTGTTTGTTGTATTATTAAATTGGTTATTATTGGCTTTCATTTAAAGCACATATCACGAATTTCTCAGGTTTGCTAGGTATACCGTTTAACATAGACAAGGATGAAAAATAATCTTAGGCTTGTGTGTGTGTGTGTGTGTATGCGTGCGCATACGCACACACCTGTGCATGTATGAGTGAGTACATACATGTGTGTGTCTGCATGCGAGGCACTGAAACTAAATATTTCACAATTACTACTCATTTTAACTGATACTGTTACCTACATATAATCACATATAGTTGTGTATATTTTTCAAGTTATCCAATTATTTAAATCATGTGTTGTATTTTGTAAAAATCTAATGCAGCACAGTGAACCTCTTCTGATGGCAACTATAACTCTAGAGATGCATCGTAAATTTGGTCAAAGTCACAGAATGAGCACCAGCACAGGGTGAGCCCCATGTGAACTATGGACCTGGAGAGATAATGATTTGTCAATGTAGTTCAATCAGTTCAGCAAATGGACCACTTTGGTGGTGGATGCTCATAATAGGATAGGCTGTGCATTTGAAGAACAACAATGTTGCAGATCTCCGTAGCTTTTTCTTAGGTTTGCAGTGAAACTATAGCTACTCCAAGCTCTTATTAATGCTACAGTAGGCAACTTTCTAATTCTGCTTCAGGTATTGACTTGAAAATAAATCATTTTAAAACATGTCCTGTATGATGTTAATCTCAACAATCATCTCTTGTTTAACTTTTCAGAAATATTTCCTTTTGTTTTTCATTCTTCATGATGTTCAAATGTTGATTTTATCTTTTTAGGACTATATCAGAGAGTATCTTTAGAAGTAAAATTGCTAGGTGATATTGACATCACCACCTTCAAATTCTCCAGATGTTCAACTACTTTCAAAATTGGTTATAAAATTTTACACTCTTACCAGCAGCTATAAAAAAATGCTGCTCTGCTACTTTTATAAGTATAGATATTTTAAGATTACTAAGTTCTGCAAATGTAGGGTATAAAACAATGTCCTTTTTGATCATATGCTCCATCAGTCCCAGTCCAGCTGGCCTTGGTGAGCTCCCAT
>LOEQ01003961.1:69977-80407 GCA_001685075.1 Bramus lutescens
TTTTTGTCTATCTTGTGAACTTTTTCTTCTTTTACTGGTCCATAACTCCTCTACTCATACCTACTCCTGTGTAAATATACATATTTAACAATTAGAAACCAGAGGTTCCGTTGGGCTCTATCCTCTCCTAAGCTACGTCTCTGCTTCCTCAAACCACCTTCCGGCCATCAGTCATGGATGAGGTAATGCAGTTTGTCAGGCCGAGTCTGCAGCTCTTAAAGGACTCAATCCGGCTGGTTAAAAGATGCACCAAGCCCGACAAAAAAGAGTTTCAGAAGACTGCCATGACCACAGCCATAGGATTTGCTATCATGTGATTCATTGACTTCTTTGTGAAACTTATCCATAATCCTATTAATAACATTGTTGTGGGTAGCTGAGTGCTTTCCTTCGCGGGAACTAGGAGCAAATGAGGGTGTAAGAAACTTGTGAAGTAAAATGTTCCCTGCATACTTTTTGTTTTTCTTCCCTCCCAAGAGGTTTTGTATTTCTAAACTAACACAATTTCAAAATAAACATTTTCCCATGGGAAAAAAAAAACAGTTAGAAACTAGGATCTATATGTGAGAAAGAACACTTGGTTATCTCGCTTGTTTGATTAATTTTTCCTGAAAATTTCATTTTTCTTTCTTTTTATTTATTCTTTGTCCTTTACATCATGCTTCTTCATATCATTCATTTCCCTGTCCCTCCATTTACAACTTTTGCCCTTTCAACTCCCCGCAAAATAAAATAAAATAAGATTTAAGAAAAAAAAAGAGAAGGAAAAGAAAAAAAAATGAGGCCATTGTGTCACAACAAGTCATGCAGTAAATCTTTTTATCCATATATCTTTACTTGCAAGTGTTCATTGCAAAGAGTCATTGGTCTGATTTGAGGCATCTGGTGTTTGTGATACTTTGGATGCGACCCCTCACTGTACCTCCTCTTGGTTATTCTGCCTTTGACCAGTGTTGTGAACATCCTGCAGCTTTGAGTCTGTAGGACCTGTCCCTTCACGAGCTCCCGCAGATCACAGATGGGGTGGATATTGGACTAGATCAACTTATAACCCTAGTTCTGAGCCTGGGGAGTTGTAGGATTAGTCAACCCACCAGCTCTCCTCACCACCAGGGTGAGCTTTCCTGCATTGTCCAGGCAAATTCACTCCTTGCAGTGATGAGCAAGGGGCAGGGCAGTTCTCTTGCTTTTGTGTCCTCAGGGTCAGATCTACTATATTGTTCAGGATTGGCATTGGGTCCTCTCTCCTGAGAACTGCAGCCGATGAACCTGGTGGGAAGCGGGCGCTGCCTCTTTCACCCACCCACGCTGCCGCATGACAGCAATAGGAACAGCTCTTCCATGCTCATAATTATGGAGCTGGCTCACCCACACCTCTGCTGACATGATTGGCTCTGTTGGGCTGCTCAGGAGAGGTGCAGAGCCTGCTCTCCCAAGTGTTGCAGCTGGAGGTGGGCAAGGACAGCTCTCCTGCCCCTATGACCGCAGGACCAGTTCTCCCACTCGCCTCAAGCATTGTTGGGCAGGTGGGAGCATTTTTCTTTATATTGAATAAAATTACATTGTGTATATGTAAATGTATTTTCATGACTAGTTCAATTTTCTTCTTATCATGAAAAGAATAGCAATAAGTATGAATACATATGTGATTTCGTTTTATTCTTTGGGGACGCTGAGGCATTTTGTAGTTGTGTTTTTAGTTTTTCTGTGAAGACTCAATATTGATATCCAGTGTCTGCACCAGTATGAATTTCTTCCATTTCCTCCAGCCATGAGTAAGAGTTCGTCCTTCTCTACATCCTATCCAGTATTTGTTGCCATTTGTTTTTTAATGATGCCCATTCTGTCTGGAGTAAATTGAAATCTTACAGTATTTTTTAATTTGCATTTCCTGGATGGGTGATTGATCTGAGAAAATGCAGGGACACTTCAAGATAAAGGTATAAACAAAACTGCAAATAACTCCCTTATAGCACACAAAATTGTCCCAAGAGATGACAAATAGGACTACATCAAGTTAATTAAAACAGTTTACATAACAATATATGCTATTAGTGGATCTAAGAGACATCCAATAAAATGAGAAAATAGTTTGACTACTATTCCTTAGAGAAGGGTTTAATATTAAAAATATACAAAAAACTGAACAAATACATTAAATACCAAACACTCCCAGCAATTATTACAATCAATTTTGTGGTTTTCTACAAGCTATAGACTTTTCTGAACATCTAAAGTTGCTCATATGTATTAGTTTCTTTATTTTACTTATAAATAAACATATCAGAAAGGCTCAATAAATTTGTCACAGAGATAGGGAAAGTGTTTTGATTAGAAGTGCATTACATCTTATTGGCTTCCAATGCATGCATTTGATCTACTATAAATGGGGACATTTTGTCAATGAACATCTTTCAATTCACAGCTCTTTCAATTAGAAAAGAAAACTTTTTTGAAATTAAAGAGTTGTAGCAATAATCAACTAGAGAGGGACAGAGATTTTGCAAGTTTTTTAGGGAGAGCAATCAATGAAGATAAAGAAGAACAAAGGGTTTCCGGACTTCTCTGATCCCTAGACATGCTAAATATTGAATATTCCCATCCACTTCTTTCACATGGAGAACAATGTCTAAAAATTAAGCTGAACTTTTCACAATTCAAAGGAATATATTGTGAAATAATTTAAATAGAAATGTTTTAATGGAAGTCCGTAGAAAAAGTACAGGCTGAATTATTTTTAAAGCTTGAGATGGAAATGCAGCGAAGCTTACTAACGGAAATGAGGTCTACGTCAGAAAGGTGGTAAAGAGGTAGTTTCGAGGAAATGGCAAGGCAGCAAGCAGAAACAAGCATCACCAACCTTCTGGGAGCATCTCCCTCAGAAGCTGGTGTATTCTGGATGATGAGCCTAACATCAGTAGCTTGCATGCTGGAGACTTCCTGCAGATTTACTCTTACAAGGTCAGGCCATACCACCAGCAGAAATCTCATATATTTTCAAGTACTCTGCAGATTCTCAACGGACTATTTGCTAGAAGGAAATCATAGAGAGGCTATACATTTTGAAAGAAGGCTGGTAGGTAGAAGCTAAAAGAAGTACAGTAGAGGGAACACAAGAGTTATGACAATCCAGAGTTTTACCCCTTATTATGCTAAGATCTGTATTACATAGGCATTGATGTATAACAGTACGGAACTTTTTATGAAAAACTGCCAGCACCACACTTACTCCCTCAGCAATGCCATCTTTCAGAGATCATTTGAAGGATTTTTCTGGAGATACCCAGGAATTCTGTGGATCTAAGAACATGGATATGTCTCAATAAGGACAAACAGATATGGCGTAGGATAACCAGATTTCTTGATTCTACATCTGTGTAACACTTAAAGACATGAGAGGGTTTGGTTGGTTCCTCTGGGATACAGCATACTGCTGCATCTGCCACCTATTTCTAAAAACTTAGGCATGGTCTCTTGCCTTTCTCTGTCTCATGGTTCTAGAGTTTTTTCATCTCTTTCTGGAGCCCCTGCTGTGGGAAATTCTACAGTAGGAATTCTTTCCTGTGATGTGCTTCATGTTAAAGACCACCCAAGATATTTATTTTTATTATTTAAAATGCTTATTCAATACAGATTTCTTAATTTTAGCTCTGGGATATCTCTCCTTGGTTGTAAACTTGACTACATCTGGAAAGAACTACAATCCAGAAATGGAACTGAATCAATTATCTGATACAGAATCAAATGGAACCTTGATGAGAAAAAAGCTAATTGTAAACAACTGCAGTATTAGGAAGGTTATCACATATTAATGAGTTTTATATCCAGGGATCTCAACATATTCCTAGAACCAAAAAAGGAAAAGCCACCCATTGAGGATGGTAGAAGAATGGTCTTAAGTAAAACCTATCCAGTATAATTCAAGGCAAAACCTATTCCCCATAACTATTGAAATTTAAATGACTTTCTAAATCCCTGATTTCTATATGGGTAGAAGAACGTTATTTTTGTATCTAAGTCTGTTCTCACTCTCCTGACCCACCCAAGGGAAGATGATAGCACAAAAGTTGCATAATTAATGTAGAGGCACAAAACTATTAACAGGCAGGCATGATTTTAAGCTCAGGTGGTTCACCTTCTCCACAACTAGGATACAAAGCCTGCAGAATAAATAAAGTGACTTTTCCCAAAGAGCAAGAGCCGCCAGGAATTCTTTCTTTCTTTTCTCTGTTTTTTTTTTTGAAACAGGGTCGCGTGATGTATATATCGTCTCGTAACTTGAAAAGGAAAATTCTTCAAATAAAACAAAAACATTTCAAACATCTTCTTTGGCACATACAGCTAAATTATATCATGAAGCACTTCAGTTTGGGTTATTCCCAAAGTGCATTTTAAAGGACATAGTTTAATTAAAGCATTAAGACTCAAAGGTATGCTATCACTAAGAAGTAAACTTCTGTTTCAAATATTTAGATGCTATAGAAGTACGTAAAAGGAGAGAACTGTCACTCTAAAATGAGGATGAAGAAAGGTATGAGCAGCTATGCATCAGACAAATAAGTTTATGTAACTATATTAATAAAGAGGGGGAGACATAATGATAAAAGGGTCTATGCCCAGAAGTAGAAAATAATCCTAAATATTTCTTATCAAAAAATAGACATTAAAATTCACAGAATAAGACCTATAATATACTTAAATGTTTGAAAAATAACCTGCATATGTCTGTGCAATATTTACCTCAAAAAGTTACCTCAAAAAATATTTTGAATTCATACCAGGAGATGAGTGATTGCATGCCTATAACCCATACACTTAGAGGCAGAGACAGGAGGATCGCAACTTCAAGGATGCTTTGTGCTAATAGCAAGACACTCTCTAAATAAACACGAACTGGGAAAACATTTCAATGTTAAGAAAATTCAGTTTGAATCCCAGCACTGAAAACTAAATTAGAGACGAATGATGAGTAAGGCAGCAACTACCAAATATGCACAAGGCGCTGAAAGGGTTTAGGAGGAAAGATATCGCACAAAGACATGGGGCAATAAGATAAAAAAGAAAAATAAGCCATGCGTGTGTGTGTGTGTGTGTGTGTGTGTGTGTATGTGCGATTTGTTTGTTTATTTGTCTATTTGTTTTGCTCTGGCTGTCCTGGCACTTGCTCTGTAGACAAGGCTGACCTCAAACTCATAGACATCTGCCTGCCTCGGATTCCCAAGTGCTAGCATTAAAGGTGTGTGCCACTACCACCTGGCTACTTTTTAAGACTTATTTTATTTTATATGTATGGGTGTTCTGCTTGCATGTATATATATGTATCCCATTTTTGCTGGGTGTCCTCTGAAGTTAGAAGAAGGCCTCAGGATTACACCCCTTGGAACCAGAGATAAGGTTGGATGTGAGCCACCATGTGGGTGATGGTAACTGAACCAGGGTCCTCTACAAGAACAACAACTGTTCTTAACAGTGACCCATCTACAGCCCCACTAAGTCTCTAATTTAAGTATTAATCTTAGGTAACCACAGAATGAAGGATATCAAATCCCGAAACAAGCATAAAGGAATTGCAGAAACCAAATCAGTAATTACTGTTGACACAGAAACTATCCTTCTGACGGATTAGCACAATTGACCAAGATTTCACCACAATGACAATAGGATAAGACAAATAAGAAAGAAGCAGAAAGGAGATGGTGCCTGAGGTGGGAAACCCCAAATGATAAGTAAAGCTAAACTGAATTGGAGACATTTCTGCCTTCATTCCAGGAATGAGAAGGAGTATAAAAATTACTATAATCAGCTTTATGCTACTAGGTTAGGAAACATGAATTCAGTGGGCAAATCAGGTGGCCAAAGTCTGCTCAAGAAGAAACAAACAAAATTTCAAATCACTTGGGCAGTTGTTTTCCTTCACAACTGAAGCAGAACTTCAGAGTCTTTCAGTAAAGACTTTGCAAATCCCCCCCATTTTTTTAACAAACTATATACACCCTTGTCAAAGGTACAGGTGCATACTGCATTCCCAGCATTCTGGATGAAGAGACAGGAGTAGGCTAAATTTAAGGAAAGAACCATGATAAAGTCCCAGAGGAGAATAAAGCATCTCATTGGAGAAATAGACAATATCTCGATGAGTTGATCAAAGTCGCAGTTCCCAGTGATGAATTAAATTCTTAGCCTGTGTCTCCTGAGAACTTTTCATTTCTGTAATCTTCCCACCTAAAACTTATTCTATAGCCAGATCCTGAGAAAAACATCAAGAAAATTCCAGTAGTGAAACATTTTTATAAATACATTGATCCTCAAAATTATAAAAGTTGTGGAGACAAAAAATATCTGATGAGGAGCTTCCTGAAAAGAATCTAGCAAAATATAAAAATTACTGATAACTAATGAGTCTTGTTTTTCAGGATCCTGGCACTGAAAAGAGATATCAGGTATAGTTGAAGGAAGTGTGAAATAAGCCTTGACTTATATGAATTTGTCAAAATGAATTCATTGATTTCAACAACTGTAAAATCCTAATATAAAATGTTAATAAAGAGAGAAACTAAATTGGCTTTGTTCTCGTGAATTTTATGATTTTACTATATATTTGAACAGTTCTAAAGCATTACAGGCTAAATTTTAATGTGTCAATAATCCTATCTCTGACAAACATGTTTTAAGTTGTCTCTCTAATTCTTACATAGGAGCATCAATTTGTGGAGAGTAATTCTCTAGTTGTTCCTTAGCTTATGTTTTCCCTTCTTTCTGCATTTGAAAGTGAAAGACTTATTTGATAAAAATTTTAAGTCTGTGAAGTAAGAAATTGAAGAAGATATCAAAAGTTGTAAATATTCCCAATGCTTATGGATCCAAAGGATTAACATAGTAAAAATGATCATCTTACCAAAGCAATCTATAGATTCAGTACAATCCACATAAAAATCCCAACACAATTCTTTAAAAACCTTAAAAGGATAATTCTCACCTTCATATGGAAAACAAACACCTAGGATAGCTACAATTATTCTGAACAGTAAAGAACATTTAGAGGTACCACCACTCTTGCTTTCAAGTTGCATTACAGAGCTATGGTAACAAAACCATATAGTATTAGCATAAAGTCAGACATACTGATCAATGGAATCCACATAAAGACCCAAATACAAATCTACCCACCAAAAGCCAGGGTTTTTTTTTTGAATTTTTTTACAAAGAAACCATAAATATATTAGAGAAAAGACAACTTAAAAAATGTTACTGGCCAGACTGGAAGTCTGCACGTAGAAGAATGCAAATAGATACATATTTATTACCCTGTCCAAAACTCAAGTGCAAGTGGATGAAAGACTAACATAAAAACTGATACACTGAGCATGATAGAAGTAGAGAAAATCTTGAACTCAATGGCATAGAGTACAATTTCCTAAACAACACCCACAGTATGGGCACTAAGATCAGCCATCAATAAATAAGGCATCACAAAACTGAAAAGCTTCTATAAGGCAGAGAACACTGTCAATAAAACAAAACAGCAGTATACAGAATGAGTACATCCTCCAGAGGAATAATATTCACAATATATAAAAATCTCAAGAATATAGATATCATAAGTAGGAGGTTGTGGTACATACCATTAATCCTAGCACTTGGGAGGCAGAGGCAGGAGGATTTCTGAGTTGGAGGCCAGTCTGGTCTGTAAAGCAAATTCCAGAACAGTAAGGGTTACACAGAGAAACCCTGTCTTGAAAATTAATAATAATAATAACAACAAAAAGTATGTAGATATAAAAAACTAAAAGACTAAAAATGGGCTACAGATTTAAATAGAGAAATTAGAATAAATGAATTTCAGATGACAATGAAAACAGAAATAATTGTTCAACATCCTTAGCCATCAAAGAAATGTTACTCAAAACTACTTTGAGATTATAAATATCTGTCCAAATGGATAAAGTATATAACACAAATGACAGCTCATGTTGACAAGTATGTGGCAATAAGGGAACACTCCTCCATTGCTGGTGGAAACTTGTACAGCCACTATCATAATCAATATGGTGGCTCCTCAGAACATTAGGAATCCATCTGCCTCAAGACCAAGCTATACTCCTTTGGGGTATATAACCAAAGTATGCTCCATTATATCATAAGGACTCTTTTTAGTTATATTCATTGCAGCTTTATTCATAATAATCAAAAATGGGGAACAACCTAGATGTCCCTCAACAGAAGAATAGATTTTAAAAACTAGTGTTTATACAAGATAGTATTACTGTTCAGGAGTTAGAAAATGACATTATGAAATTGTCAGGCAAATAAATAGAAGTAGAATAAGCATCATCCTGAATCAGGTAACCCAGACCTAGAAAGATAAATATGGTGTGTACTTACTTACAATTGGGTATTAGCTGTTATGGAAATGATAATAAAGCTGAATCTGTAGGCCCAGAGAAGTTAGGTAAAGAAAGAGGAAGGATCCAAAGGAGATGCATTTAGTCTCCCTAGGAGGAGGAAATAGAATAAATTTTACATGTGGACTAGAGGAAGTTTGGGATGTGAGAAGGATAGGCATTTTAGGAGGGGGTAGATAGGGAAGAAGGAGAGAAAGCTGAGAGAAAAGGATGGAACTGTTGGACATTGGGGCTGATAGAGAAACCTAGTGCAGTGGAAACTTCTAGAATCTATGAAAGTTACCCTAGAAAAGGATTCCTAGTTATGAGATAAATGGAGTATCAACTGGTCATTTCTATAGCCAAGCAAGGATTTCTGTGGTAGACCAGGGTTGCATTCATTCGAGTTGTTGACCAAGAGGATATCATAGAAATCCCCAAACAACCCAAGCTCTTGGTAAAACAAAAGTTGCTCTTCAAACTGACAGTGTGATTTCCTTGCTGAAGAAAATGACACATGTCACTGAACATAGAGGAGTCAAGATGGAGTCTACATGGATCCCTCACCCCTATATTTTTAGTCTCTTTGGTCCTGAAGAGTAGTTTGTAGGCTACTGGATGTGAAGCATGGACATCAACCCAGGCATAAATCCTTTCACCTAAAATGTGCCCTGCCTGGAAAATATGCTGGGGCAAAGTTATCACAGAAACTGTGGGAGTAGCCAACTAACGTCTGATTTGACTTAAGGCCCACTCCATGAGAAGGAACCAATACCTGGCACTGCTTGGATAATCAACAATCAAAGACTAGATAGCCCAGAGACCGAGGGGAAATCTAATAATATGGGGTCCAAAAAATTGATACAATGATTCCTAATGATATTCTGTGCTACTCATAGATCAGTAAGTATCAATAAAAGGACTCCTAATGGTATACCACTATACTAATAGATCAGTGTCTTATCAAATCATCAACATAAGCTTTCACAGGCTCCAGATGGTAGCAAATACAGAGACCCACAACCAAACATTATGCGAAGAGAGAGTTTAAATTCCAGGTCCTCATTAAATCATTCACCTCAGAGCTCAGGGAATCCCGAGAGAGAGGAGGCAGAAAGATTGTCATAGCCAGATGGGAGGGAGGACACCAGCAGAATACAGGCCTGTGAATCAATGAAGCAAGATGCTTATAAGCTCTCAGAGACCGAAGCAGCAAGCATAGTGTCTAAATAAGTCAGCACCAGGTCCTCTGCATATATATTACAACCTTTAGCTTAGTACTTTTATGGGGCTTCTGACTGAAAACTAGCTGTTTTCTGATTCTTGTACTTTGTCTTGGGACTCATAACCCCTTTTGGGATTGAGGTGTCCAGCTAAATTTGCTTCATCTTATTACATTTTATTCTTTTATGTTTATTTGATATCTCTTAGAAGCCCATTCTTTTGACTGAGAGATAGAAAGAGAGTGAATCCAGAGAGGAGAGAAGGTGGGGAAGAACTGGGACGAGAATAGAGTGTGGAAACTATGATCAAGCAGTGTACAATAAAAGAATCTATTTTCAATAAAAGAAAAACAAAAATACTAAAAGAAAATAATTACAGCTTCAGAGACGTCCATGAGTAGTTACAGTTTGTCTCTGAAGAAACCATGTTGTACTGGTCTCCATTTTTCTCTATTCTACAAAAGTCTTACTGTAGTTGACATGAAACCATTTTACTCTCAGTGTTCATGCTAGATACATGGAGTTAAATAATCACATGCACAATGTCTTCATTCTCTTAGTCTGATATATCTTTTCCTAACTTCATTTTTATTTCAAGAATGAGAATTACTTGTTCATTTTCAAGAAGTATTCATATTCTATTGCAGTCATATTCAAAGTAATTTTCTGCAGACAGAGGAGAGGGTCTAGATTTTTGGACGTTCCATTCACAGCTAGCCATTGTTCGACTGTAACCTGCTGCAAGCCATTCCAATAAGTTCCACAAATAAAAAGATGGAGGGACAAAGGGAGGGAGGAAGGGAGAGAGAGAGAGAGAGAGAGAGAG
>LOEQ01003961.1:113210-124657 GCA_001685075.1 Bramus lutescens
TGTACTGGCTGTGTGGGAGCCTAGACTGTTTGGATGCTCACCTTCCTAGACCTCAGTGGAATGGGGAGGACCTTGGACTTTCCACAGGGCAGGGAACCCTGACTGCTCTTTGGACTGGAGAGGGAGGGGTAGGGGGAATGGAGGAAGGGGGAGGAAAATGAGAGGAGGGGAGGAGGTGGAAAATTTAATATTTAAATAAATTATAAAAACAGAACATTTTAAAAAATATTGTTTAATCATATATCATAGCATAGATTATTAAATCACAAATGAAAAGAGATTTAAAGTAACCTCTTGTTTCCAATAATTAAAAGATAATAAAGCTCATGATATAATGAATGGAGTTTTCTAGTATGACATTATAAGCTGTTAGTGAATTCAAAGTTCAGAGTCCTGCTTTTGCCACCCTGTTTTTTTCTCCCTAAAGCATAGTAGCAAATTTGTAAGTCTCAATCTTAAAAGGGAATATGACATCCAGTGTCACAAATATGGAATTGGAAAGAAAACTGAATTAAGGTGAGAAAACTTGTCATTATAAATAACAAATTGTGTACAAAATTTAAAAAAAATGTAAATGCAAAAAATCTAGGAATGATGAAACATGGAAAATAGTACTTATATCAATAATGGCATGACATATTTTTAAATAGCTTGTGTGAATGTATATATGTGTGAGTGAGAGAAACACACACACTCCTATCACTGTACAGATAAGCAGGTAAAAAGACATCTTTACATAGTTGGTATTCTACTTCTGTGTGTGTTCTACAGATTAAATGCATGTTTGCAGGCCTGGAAGCAAACATATTTGCCTGCTTATATATCTTTTCTGGTCATTATTTCAAAAAATTATTAGTTGTGCTATTTGTTAATTTCATACATGTATGTAATACATTCTGCTTGTTCTCTACTTTCCACCCTTTTTTTTCCAACCCTTCTATGGGTATCAACCCTTCTCCTCCCCATGAGTCCCTTTTAAAAATGTCTTATTTTTAGTTGAGCTCACACATCCCTTTTTCTCATCGTCATAGGCAGCCATGGGGAACCACCATTCACCAGAAAAAGAAGCTTCTCTTACTAATGCTGAGAGAAGCATTTGTCTATGGGTAGAATCCTCAAGAGTCAAAGTCAAAATGATGGCTTGTCAGTTTAACTGCATTGTTAGAGTTGCATTCAACTCCTCCCGATCCCCCCAAACCCACAATGTCTTCTAACATGTATTTTAAAAAACAAGGTTCTCAATAACATGGATGGAGTCCCTTTGTGGCATGGATTACAAATCTAGTCAGAGGGACACTGGTAATGTCCCATAAGAGTATTGTCACTGTTATACCACAGGCTTCCCTTCCTGTAGATCACTGAATGGAAAACTGGAGAAGACTACTTATATATTTTCTCTTCTGCAGCTTTCGTAGCTCCTTCTGGGGTTACGGAAGTCATTCAAGGGTGAGAAGCTTCCATCTCTGTTCCATCTTGTTCTATCACTTTCATGCATCAAAAGTATGAAATATCTTCAGAAATAGTGCTGTCATCTACTTCTGGTGTGCTACTAAGAGAAATGTCAAGAGTTTATATTATTTGGGGGCCTCTGTGTTCTCTGGCCAGCAACTCCTACAAAAGTGTCACATCCTGGCACTAGGGGTTTTATTTAATAACCCATGGCTTCTAAGAGTAACATTTAATAGTTATTTTCGGATATCACCATTATGCCCCTCTTTTTAAAAACCTGAATTATATATTTTAATATATTAAAAATATTAGACTACAGTATATTAGGTTTCAACATGGCTTTCATAATTCTTCATTCTGGTTAATTCTGCCTTTTGTCCTCCCCCCAGCCCCTTGTTTCATAGCAGTTTCCAAACAGATAAAACTGTCCAATTTGGAGGCAAGTTAATTAACACATAAGATGTTCTAAAGTTAGGTAAAACTTTCATCCGACTGGCAAGCTTATTAGGTCAGGGAATAAACAACTCAAAGCCTTTAGGACATTGCTGAAAGTGACTAGACTCACGAGGTCCCTCTTCTGCCGAATGTAGGCAGTAAGGATTGCTAAGAGATACTTTCAGACAAGCTGAGTTGCAAAGAAGGCTCTCAGACTAGCCAAGTGTCAAAAAAAAAAAAAGGCATATTAACCAAGCACATTGAAAGAAGCAGGGACTCACTGAGCTGCTCAGATCACCCAGACACTCAGCAACAGGCTGAGCATCTATAGGTTGTATACAAGGTATTGCATGTTTCCAAATTTTGTTTTGTCATATATTCTGGGATGGAATTCTGGTGTTGCAGCTAACTTTGAGTCATTCTTGATCCTGAAGTAAGCATTCTCTCGTATCTCAGTTTTAAACCTCAGTAAAGTCATTGGTTCAACAATCTGGACTTTGGTGATATTCTTACATGGCTCTGTGCTTGTTTACCTACAGGGTGAGTTGATGCTTACATTTTCCCACGAATGCTTTCAGATAATATTCTCTCATTTACACTAATCATCATCCCCTGCTTAAACATTCCCACCCCCAGTGTTTCTCTTCTCTCCGTTCATGTCACCTGTGTTCTACTGACTCAGTCCCTTAAGACTTTCAAATCCCAAAGGCCTCTTTATGGTGTCATGGCCTCCATAGGTAATCCAAAGATTATACAGAAAATTATAGATCCAAATGTAGGCCCTATGTACATATTATGGAGAATATACAGCATATGCCAAGATTACCTAATTCAATATATTTGCTTTCAGTTCTATTCATTTACTTGTAGATTCCATATTTTAATTTTTCTTGACAGCTAAATAGAATTCTTTTGTGCATATGTACCACATTTTTCTTATTAATTCATCTGTTGATGAGTATCCACAATGATTACTGTTCCTAGTTGCCGTGAGCAGAGTGGCAATGACCATGGAGAGCATGTGTTTCTATTCTAGGATTGAGTCCTTTGGATATGTGCCCAGGATGCAAGGTCATATGGTAGCTTAATTCCGAGGCTTTTGAGGAATCTCCCCAGTAATTTCCATGGAGACTGAAATACTTTGCTTTTCCATCACTAGTAAATAAAGGTTCTTCTTTCCCTACAAATGCCCCCACGCTGTCTGGCATTTGTTGCTGATTGTTTCCTTGATGATAGTCCTTCCAACTGGAGTGGGATGAAATCTCAAATTCCTCATATTTCTTCTTTTGAGACTTTTTTGTTCTGACCTTTGAAATATTTAAAAAATGGGTAATTTGGGTTTTTATGTTTTAATTTTGAGTTTTTGTTGAGTCCATTTATATGATTTATTACAATATTGATTTTCACATATTGAACCAGATCCACATCTCGGGGATAAAGCTAATTTTATCATGCCGAGTGATGATTTGGGTGCACCTATATTTGGTTTTCAAATGTTTTGATGAAATTTTTCTTTTGATGTTCATCAGAAATGCTGGTTTATATTTTTCTCTATTTTTTAGTATTTATCTGATTTTAATAGTAGAGTAATATTGGCTTAATAGAGGAATTTGAGTGTGTTCCTTTTATTTCTCATTTATGATCTGATTTGAGTAGAACTGATTGTAATTCTACTTTAAAATGGCAGAAATCTAATGTGAATCCATCTATACCTCAACTGGGCTGCTTGTTTGGCTGTCTGGAAATACTGAATTGCTCCTTCAGTCTCTTTGCTTAATAAAAGGTCTGTTTAAATGAGTGATGTCATTTTTGTTCATCTCAGGTGGGTCAGATGTATCTAGAAATTCTCCCAGTTTTGATAACACAATGAAGTGTGTACAGAAGCCTCACGGATACAGCTTCAATTATAAAAGTCACAGAAATAATTTTAAACCACGCATGTATAGACTGTTTAAATAAAACTAAATATAATGCATACTCAAATTCCTCCTACTAGATTCCTGTGTGAAATCTTGGCCTCTTAAGCACTAGAAAAATAATCTGTAATAAGACTAGAAGCAAAATCCATATTC
Source organism: Bramus lutescens (assembly GCA_001685075.1). Lineage (NCBI taxonomy): Eukaryota > Metazoa > Chordata > Mammalia > Rodentia > Cricetidae > Bramus > Bramus lutescens. The sequence goes on from LOEQ01003961.1 coordinate 117,167, forward strand.
AATAAGGTTTGTCATCTAGTTTAAAGCAGATCATTTTCTGTGTGTTGTGATTAACATTGAATAAGAGACATTACATGATAAATTAGAATGGTAGAGAGTACAGTGTGAAATTTGCTGTCAAATATGGTAAATTTTGAGAGGTATATTTAATTTTTCAAGATAAAGAATCTGATTCTCACTAAACATTTTTACTTATTATGCTTGTGAAACTAGCAAATAGTTATTTGCAACCTTTGAATTCCAAGCACACATTTCCCATAGGAGAAGGCTTTCCCAGCAACATTGCCCAAATGGATATCCTTGAGTAGTCAGTACTATGTGCAGATGGTGGTACTTTCAGTTTCCATATCAAATCCCTGTATTTTTCTAACTTCAAGATTAAAGTCAAATTGAGGAGAGACTATTCTTCTCCATATTCTTCACTACTAGAACATTCCTCAAGATACACAACAATGCTTAGTCTGTGTCAGAATCTTGGAAGGGCCCAATAAAATAGAATAGAATCTTTTTGTCTCAAAGCAGCAATTATAAACAAGTCTGCATTTAAACTAGCATTCAGCTACCTGGAATAATGTGGTCACCAGCCCTGCTGGGCTTCACTGATTTGTAAGAGCAAACTGAAACAAGCTTAAATCTTTATCTGACTGAGAGCTGAAACAGCTTCTGAGCTAGTTGAAAGCGATTGTTTTACATGGTCATCTCCTGCTCCAATGTCTGTGAGATTTACAAATTCATTCTTGTGTCAATCCTTACTGTCTCTTCCTACTTTGGTTTCAAGATTCCATTTGTCAAAACATTTTTTTGTTTTTTCACTAGAAACTATTTTGTTTGTTTGTTTTAATTAAGAATAGTTTCTTCTCTCATACAGTACATCCTGATTGCAGTTTCTCCTCCCTTACTCCTCCCACCACCTCCTCAACACTTCCCCTTCCCCAAGTCTACTCCCCTTCTGTCTCCTTTGAGAAACGAGCAGTTCTCCAGGGTGACAACCAAACACGACAAAACATAAGATAATAAGACAAGGCAATGTGGGGTCATTCCTAGGCTGAACATGGCTACCTAACAGGAGGAAAAGAGTCCCAAGAGCACACAAGAGAGTCAGAGACACACCAGTTCCACAGTGTATTATAGGTTTTAGGTGCTGTTGAGTTTCTAGTATGAAAGCTCTCCAATTATTTTGAAAACAATTAGTGCTAAGATCTTTCCTCTTAGCACTGCTTTCATTGTGTCTCAGAAGCTTGGGAACATTGTATATTCGTTTTCATTGAATTCTAGAATGGTTTCCATTTGTTTTTAATTTCTATCTTGACTCATTTTACATTCTATAGAGAGTTTGTCAGTTTCCAGGAATTTCTAAGCTTTTTGTTGCTGCTGCTGTTGTTGTCTAAGTAAAATCTGTATTTGTCTGATAGGATACAGACTGTTATTCCAATTTTCTTGCGTCTTTTGATACAAGTGCTTTGTGTCTGACAATGTGCTCAGTTTTGAGAAAGTTCCTTATGACGCTGAGGAAAGGTGCATCCCTTTATGTTTGAGAGAAATGTTCAGAAAGTATCTGTTACATCTAACAGTTTTATAACATCTGTTACTGTCAGTCAGTATTTCCTATTTAGTTTTTGACCGGCTGACCTCTTCACTGGTGAGCGTGCAATTTTGAAATCTCCCATTCTCAGTGTGTGAAGTTCAATCTTTGATTTAAGCTGTAGTGATTTTTCTTTTTAAATGAAAGAGGGTTCCCTTGTGTTTCGGCCCCAGATGTTAATTGAAATTTCATCTTGGAGGATTTTTTTCTTTGATGAGTATGTAGTATCCTGCTCTACCTGTTTTGATTGGTTTTGGTTTGAAGTCTACATTGTTAGATACTAAAATACCTACATCAGCTTGTTTCTTTGGTCTATATTCTTGGAGTATCTTTTTTTGTTTAACCCTTTACCCTGAATTAATGTCTGCCCTTGATGCAGAATTGTTTTTGGATACAAAAGAAGAATGTATCCTATTTCCCTATCCATTCTTATAGTCTGTGTCTTTTTGTTGGGGAATTGAGACCACTGATTTTGAAAGACATCATTTAGAACTGATTTTTGATTTCTCCTATTTTTTTGGTGGTGATAGATATGTACTTGTACATGTATGATTTTATGAGTGTGTGTTTGTGTGTGTGTCTCCTTTCTTTTTGTTTTGCTAGTGTAAGATTATTTATTTCCTCTGTTTTCATTTCCGTAGTCAACCTCTTCAGTTTGGAGTTTAACTCTAGCACCTTCTGTAAGGCTAAATTTGTAGACAGATTTGTATAAGTTTGACTTCATCAGTGAATATCTCATTTTCTCCAGTGATGTGGGATGTCCTTCTGTGTATATGTTGCTTTTATTGGCTAATGAATAAAGCTGTTTCAGCCAATGTCTTAGTAGAATATAGCCAGGCTATAAAAGATATACAGAGAGGGTAGGCAGAGTCAAGAGCTCCTTGGGCTTTTAGAGTCTCCACTGATAAGTCAGGTGTAATTCTAATAGATTTTAATATCTTTTATATGTTACTTGCTCTTTCCCCCCTTGCAGCTTTTAATATTTTTCTTTGTTCTATAGTCTTAGTGTTTGGATTATTATATGGTAAGGGGACTTTTCTTTTTTAGTCCAATCTATTTAATGTCTATATGCTTCTTGTATCTTATTAGGAGTCACCTTCTTTAGATAAAGAAAATTTTCTTCTATGATTTTGCTGAAAATATTTTCTGTGTCTTTGAGCTGGGACTCTTTCCCCTTCCTCTAGTCCTATTACTCTTAGGTTTTGTCTTTCTTTTGATATTCTTGGATGTTTTGGGTCAGGAATTTTTTGACTTAGCATTTTGATTTGTATCCATTTCTATCATATCTTCAATCCCTGAGATTTTCATATCTATCTCTTGTGTTCTGTTATTAAATTTTAGTTTCTGTTTGGATTCCTAAAGTTTTTTTTTCAGAATTGCCTCAGTTTATTTCTTTTTTATTGCTTTTATTGCCATTTTCAGATTTTGAACAGTTTCATTCTTTTTTTTAACTGTTCCTTTTCTTTATCTTGGCTTTCTTTAAGGGATTTATTAATTTCCTCCAATTGTTTTTGTTTGCCTGAAATTCTTTAAGGAATTTATTCATTTCCTCTTTATGGACTTCTATCATCTTCAGATAGATGTTTTTAAGGTTTTTTTCCCCTGTGTTTCAACTATATTAGAATATTCAGGGCCTGCTGTGGTAAGATAGCAGGGCTCTAGTGGAGACACATTTCCTCACTGTTTTTTATTGTAGCATCTAGGCATTTGAGTTTGTGGTAATTACTTGTCTAAGTGCTGATTTCTAGGTTTGTCTTTGTTTGGTGGATGCTTTCTTACTTGGCTTCTCTTTCTTCTTTGGATTCTCCAATGGTGTTATGACCATTTGTTGCTCGTTTCACTCATCTGCTTTCCATGCGTAGTCACAGTTAAATCTTGCTGGTGTTGGAGGTTGGGGTCCACAGGAGGTGTGGACAGAGAGGAGGGGAGCCTGAAGCTGCTGTTCTGTTGTAGTCCTAGAGACTAACCTGAAGGATTCTGTTTTGTTGGGGAACAGAGAAAGTGGAGAAAGTGTGTGGGCTGGTTATCTGTTCTGGCAAACATGATGTTTTGTTGAACAGGGGCTGTCTACGCATGTTGATGGGCTGGCCACTAAAATGAAATGAGCAAGGGATACCGGGAGATGGTCTATCGGATCCGGGAGATGCTCTATCAGATCCACAAGTGGCATGGACAGGACGAAAGAAGGCTATAACTGGTGTTCTGTTACAGTGCTAAGAAGGAGTTTCGGGGGTTAGATCACTGGGGTAACAGAAGGGGAGTTCTGCGAGCAGGCTACCTGGTCTTCTCCATTTTTTATTGTTTTATAGACTCTTCAATACTGGTTACCAAAGATCGTGTGTATTCTAGTTCCATATTTGTTGAAATTTTAGCAATGTTGAGAGTACTAGAATCTGCTTTGTGTATTTCAGTGACTGTATTTACACACATAAAGTATTGTGGCTGAAGAGAAGGGAGGTTATGGATATCATAGAAATCAATAAAGTAGGTCACTGTAAAATGTCAAAAGTGTGTGTGTGCGCACATGTGTGTCTCAGTGTGTGTGTGTCTGTGTATGTACCTTTATATTTGTGTTTGCACATCAGTGTTTATGTGTACTGTGCATATATCTTTGTGTGTGTCCGGGTATGGGTGTGTCTGTGTGTGTGTGTGTGTGTGTGTTTGAGAAAGAGCACCTTGTCTTCAAAACTACCTCACCATCCAAAATGTGTGGCTGTTCTCTTTTATGTTGCTTAATATTTTCTCATACTACTTGTCTTCCACTGTTCCCCACTGGTGTTCCATTACTGGGTAATTTGTGCCCATGTCCCCTCAAGATAGCAGAAGTAGAGGAAAGGTTCCTCTAGCATATAACGCAGATCATTAAGAAGTTTCTTTCAATAAAGCTCCATTAGTTTGAGAGACATTATGTCACTTCCTTATAGAAGGAATATAGGTTGCTTGTTATTTAAACACACACACACACAAACGCACACACATTTTTTTCGCTACAAGAATTTAGAGTAACTAGGTCAATACAGCCCTGTAAACTTCCTTTCCATGAGTCATAGTTTACAAGAAAATTCCCTTGAGTTAGTCAAGGTACCTCCTTATTTTTACTAACAACTTAAATGTTATTTACACATAATATCAGGGTCAGCATTTGTGTAATCAAACACTTTCTGCATGTTTATAAATAGTTGTCTCTGCTCCTAATAACCATAAATTAATTAGTATCACAGTGTCTCCACAGCCCAGAAAGTAGCTTTGGAGTAAAAGTTTGTGATTTTTATATCTACACTTATTTTTCTTGGTACAGATTTCCTGGCTACGTGGCAACATATGGCAGTTCAGGTGAGGCTTCATTGGAAAAGTGCCCAAACATTTGAATTTCCACCTGGCCTTCCTCTTCTGCCTGTAATAAAACTCTTCCCAAACTTGACTACTTCTTTTCCTAGGTATAACTACCATTTTACTTTCAAATGACACATTTCACCAGAATGACATTTATACCAATTTGTATCAACACATATATTTAATCTTTTGTGTTTATTGATTTGATATAGACAAATATGGAAACAGAAAAAGGATATATTTAGACTACTACCTCAGACTATAAACAGAAGTATTTTCAAGTTCATTCAATTAAATTATAGTTGAGGTGGTTCATTAGCTGTGTGTGGGCATTAGGAATTACTTTTAATGGAACACTATGCTGGTTACTTTTAATTGTCATCTTGGCACAACCTAGAACCATCCAGGAAAGTCTTAAAGAGGAACTTAGATCAAGGTGGACTTCGAGAACATCTTTGAGGATGTGTCTCAAGTGTTACTGATGTAGGAAGACCCTACACATTTGTAGTGGCACCATTCCCTAGGAAGGACTTCCTGAACAGGAGAGGAGAAGAGGAAGCTGCTTATATCAAGGAAAAGAAGCGAGGATACATTTATTCCATCTTTGATATTGATTATACACACGATGCTGCTTAAATTCCTGCCTTGACTTACAAGAAATGATGGACTGTGAACTAGAGTTTTAGGCCAAATAATTTCTTCTTTCCCTTATTTTGCTTCTTGCTGCAGTGTAGATGCCACAGTAACAGAAAGAAAGCTAGAATAATCACTTTTTTAAGCTCAGAAGTGCATAAGGGTCCTGTGTGATGATGAGGTTCATTTAAGTTGTGAAGGAATGGAATTTTACAAACAATATTTTGAAGAGAAAGGGGTATTAGTTCTTACTTCCAGTAATGTCTGGCCAACAAAGTTTCTAATTAAATCAGAATATTAATTTCAAAAAGCAAGGAATGTGTTATCTACCTTAAAAGGATCCACTGGGCACCAATAATAGGATTGTTTCTACTTTTCAGCTGTTTTCCCACATTATCATAACCCTCTAAAATGTTTTCATCAAGGCAAAAATAATTTTGATCATCTTGCATCTCTTCATGTTTTTACTCCATACTCTTTAAGACTAATTCCTCGAAGTGTGCTTCTTTTTCAGTTAAAAGCAAAAAGAAAACAGCAGTCTTTAGAGTCAGTTCAGCAACTAATTGCAGTAAATAAGAAATTTTGCATTAAATGGAGGCATACTATCACCTTCTCCCTATAAGAGTTAATTCAGTTGCACAGGTCAAAGAAGCACCCCAAGAAGGTGGGTTCACTTTAAGGGCCACTAATGAAATAGAAGGGATAATTGTCCCTCTCATGAGATAATGCACTTTTCCTTCCCTAAATTCCCACCTGTGAGATGGTGCAGCGCTATCATTAGGTTTAGGTGCCCGCTTTTCTAATCTCAGGACTCTGAACTTTCCCCTTTTTCTTTCCTGTTTTCTAATGCACTCTATAACATGTTGGGCTTCATTCTTTCTCTTAATCTCCACTCCCTTACGTGCCTGTGGCTGCTGGATGCCTGGGTGGCTGACCCCATGCCTGCCCAATTAAAGGACATGTCTTTTTCTCTCTCTTTTCCAAGCAGTTGCAGAGATTCAAAGCTTTTCAATTTGGTGGATTTTATTTCCTTTTGTTTTTTGCATCTGTTCTTAAATTAGTTTGTAAAGGAGAACAAAAGTGCCAAGAAGGAGACATGATTTTTCCCCAGTAGCATGAGGAAATTCTGGCACAAGTCCCCCCAAATTCACAGTACCACACTCTCACCACAGTCCCACTTATTTTCACCCTATTGTTCTTAGTCACATAATAGGATGAAAGCAGTTGTGGATTATAAATATGCAACCCTGTAATTATCCTGCTAAAGCATTTTGTTTCTAAGTAATCTTCCTACGTGGGCAGGCAGAATTTGGGACCAGTCATCTATCTACCTGTGCCTGGGAGCACGATAAAGGAGTCAGCACAGCATTCACCATCTGCAGCAGGAAATGCCCTTCAGGGATGTGGACTGAGAAACCCAGAGTTCTCCTTAGAGAACCTGTTGAATTAGGCCACAGAAAGGACCTTCAGGATGAGTCTTTCAAGGAAAGTCTCATAATCTTAGAAATCCATTCAAATGTGGGATTTAGAAAAGAAAAAAAAACTCTAAATACTTTTACCATAGACTTACATATGATTCGGTGGTATTTGAAGTGACCTAGTCCAAAAATATGAGACTCATAATTCTATAGGTGAATTTAAAGATACAGTTAAGCTTTTACATTAGGGAAGAAAGAGTGAGCTTACTTATTTCTCTGCTCTTAAATAATTTCCCCTTTTAGGCAAGTGCTCTTCCAGTGATCTATATCCCTGATGCAATAGTTTAACAGCTATGGAAGGTAACCTTGGTAGTTTGGACACAGGGGGCACCACAAAGTCAAAACATGCAACAGAGCTCATGTGGGGGTGTTATTGTGAGGGTATTCTGAACAGGAGCCAAAGGAAGAGATAGATAGATAGATAGATAGATAGATAGATAGATAGATAGATAGATAGATAGATAG
>LOEQ01003961.1:131612-149643 GCA_001685075.1 Bramus lutescens
TTTTCAGTGGGGTAGATCACATCTTGCTTCTTCTGAGCCTAGGCAGGAGTGGGAGGAATAAACTTCCTTCTTCCCAGAATTCTCCTGTTCTTGTTGCACCATTTCTACTTCCTGTCTGTTTTCCCCACCTTTATTTCCTGCCTGGCCAATCAGCATTTATTTAAAACATGATTGACAGAATACAGACAATTCTCAAAGCAATAAATACTTCCCCCTCCATTCTTTATGGTTTTTATTCTGTCTGAGACTCCATGCCATGGAATGATGCTGTCCCAAATTAGAGAGGATCTTTTTGCCCACTTCAATTGACATGTGAATGAATTAAAACAATCACTCACGGACATGCCCAAATATTTTTGTTGTTGTTGTTTGTTTGTTTTTCCTTTTTCCTTGTGATTATAAATCTCAAGTTGACAGGAAACTCACAGATCCGGGGATCTGACACCTTCTTCTGACCTCCATGCGTACCTGCATGTACTTGCATGCATGTGCAAATACATGCAGCCAGTTGCATGTGCATATTCAACATTAAAAGTTAATCTTAATAAGATTAGCCATTACTCTACTTAGGCATTCAGGCTTTCAAACTGCCAAGGATGGGGTTCAAGCTCCATTCTGATGATTTTTTATGGTCTCAAACAAGCTAATTCTAATTCAATCCCTAGACTCAGCACACTTGAATGATTTTATCCAAAGAGAATTCATAAGTTGTCTCATTGTCTCTCAAAAACACTCTATGCAATTCCAGGTGTCACTTCCCTATGTTAAGAGGGTGGCTGATTCTAGCTCACCATTAGTATTCATGGGTAGTGGGGCGGGGGTGGATGGACAAAGGATTAGTAAATTTCTTTCTCTGCATTTTAAATTTATACTTCTTTTTAAATGATGCTTATAACATAAATATCTCCAAAGACACACACACGCACACACACANTATATACATGATATTTGTGGACCTCCTATAATGAGTTGAGTGTCTCCATTCTGCTTGGTCATGTATAAGTGAAAAAAAAGAGATCAATTTGTATCTGGGTTCTTGTTCATCACTTGTAATACAGATACTATAAATATTTTATTTGACTCTTTTGTTTCTGAAAAATAAAACCCTCACTCTCAATGACACGTAATCTTATATTCTCAAGCATTTGCTTGAGGTCCTCTTTTTCTGCCCCCAGCGAGTAAGGAAACAGCCCCAAGGTTTACGCAGCTGGCTTAACAGAAAAATCCTCTTCCAGTCTGAAATTCTCCCAGTGGTCTTGACTGGAGGATGAGCTAGGTGCATTCACAAACTTCAGAAACAGGTAGGTGGCTACAAAGCAAATGTTACCCACCCTAATGGAGTGAGTGCTTTGAAAGCTCATCAGCTCCATGGATTCGATAGGCTTTGCCATTGTTGCCAACACAGCTGCTGGAGAAGACTGCCAAGGAAGCTGAGAACAAAAAGAGACTGAGTCTGAGGGAAAGTGTTTCATACAACTTGGCACCATGTGCTACTCTCTTTATCTTTGTTCAGGCGAAGAGTGGAGTGAATGCGAATGCTGACAATGACTCTGACAGCAGCTTTCCTGTTCATATAATCCTTCACATGCAATGACCCAGTTGTACTAAAAACAAAATGCCAGTAAAGAACATCGTGTATTTGTTTTTAAACTGAACTTACTTTCTAAAGATCTTAAACACAAAACAAATGAAACAACAGAAGGACAAACTCCTGCTATTTTATATATGAAACTATAATTTACTTGACTCTAAGTGTCTACCAGGATAATGAAAGTTTGTGAGGGTTTTCAGTAGGCAGAGCAGTGTGGTTGAATCAGCCGACACTGTGTGTAAGAACATTCTGGATATATGTAGGGAAGAGACAAAAAAGATGTGAGAGGAAGCAACGATAAAGACTATGGACCCAGGACATGATTTTGACTTTTAGTTTTTCTTCAGCTGCATTGGTAAAAATGGCCTCAAATTTAAGAGATGCTCTTCAGTCATAGAGTCATTTACATAGCCACATAAATGCCATTTTTATTTTAACAGGCAGAGTACATCTGGGTCAGAAAATAGGCTGTCACAGAAGTAGACATATGCAGACTTGAAGAGCAAGCAGGTTTGTCGTTTAGGAAGTGGATGAAGCTGTGAGCTAAGAACTTCTTTTCTGGGGCTGCCATATTGACAAGACAGGCCGAGTCTCCATTCTGATGGCTGATCAGGTTGTCTCCACAGACTAATCTTTGCTCCTGAATCTCAGGGGCTCCATTCCAAACATGGTCTTGGATATTTGCACTAGAGAGTAGTGCTACAAGAAACACTCAGTGGTTGGCTTTTAATTATTCTTTCTTGGAAGGCACATTGTGGTCCAGGCAGTGAAGTATTTATAACCTATGGACATGAATATGAGGAGTTCCCATTTCTGTGGGAGCCCACTCCTGTGTTACTTAATCCTGGTCCCCAAGATCTGGGGAAACCTGTTTGGTTCATTAGCTTTATTCTGATTTTTTTGTCAGTCTTTCAATGCAAGGCATGAAAAAGAATAGATACATGCTTATTGGAGTCTGAATCTTATCATTACAGCTTCAAGTGTATATCCTTAAGCAAATCCAACTGTATACAGAATTCTCTTTCTGCTCCTAAGATATTAAATTAATAATAAACATATGCAAAATTAATAATGTCTGCTCGCTCTTTGGATTTTGTGTGTGTTTGTGTACATGTGAGCAAATAAACTGCAAACATAACAATAAAAGTTTCAACAGCATCCACTGATCTGGGTCATAGAAGGCACAGTTTTGTTTAAACCTTTGAAAGTTTATAGATAAATTAATAAGTTGTTAGCTACTGTTAACTACTGTCTTCATGTCCCCCTTGCTTCTTCCTTCTTCTTTATTATGTTTCTTCTCTTCCTCTTTCCTGCTCTCCTTCCCTTTTTTTTCTTTCCCTCCTTTATCAAAAAGACCAATTCAGTTATCATTTAAAGAAGAACTGTGACAATTTTATGAAGAGCTTTACCATCAAACCTCACTGGATCTGATTCATCAGTAGTTGTTAGTTTGGATTGCTTTAGAAATAAATCAGTAAAACACAATGAAACTTAGTGGTGGTGTGCTTTACAGTACCTTACAGGGAGGGTTTCTCAAACCTTACCAGGGAAGTACTCAGTCACTGTTCCTTGATCACAAGGCCACCCCTCAGCAGCATCATTAACATTGTTGCATCACTAAGGATACAAATATCCTCCTCATTTAGTGATTTTGCTTAATGGGTATATTCATAACCTTTAAAAATGTTATCAACCTTTCCAAAGTCTCATTTTTAACAATGCTGAGGTAGAATAAAATTTAACACTGTGAAACTGGAGTTAACATGAACTCATTTTTAGTGTGTCTTCTCTAGTGCACTGTTGAGATATAGTATGGTTTGAAAAATAGATCATAATACTGCCTTTTGTTTGCCGATAAAACCATTTCACCTGAAACACTATCTGTTGTAGTGCATAGTTAATTGCTTATGTCATCGGCTGTCAGATTAGTACATTTTATGGCACTCTTGATTAAAACTTTTTTCTGAAGATAATTAAACCTTCATTCACTAGACTTTCCTTTAATGAATTATCTAACAGGGAAACTTATGAAAACATCTCTAAACATGTCTGGCCTTGGCTGGCTTTCTTTATTTACTAATTGCCATCTTGACTTAATTTACTGTAACCTGATCTGAATTTTGTGATTTATTAACTAACATTTGTTAAGAATAGTATAAGGGAAGACCTATGAAAATAATTTCCCTGTTTGTTAGCTTCTCTATTTCTTCTTAGCAACTTACAATTTTCATGAAAAGTGGTAGTTTTTACTCATATCCAAATGTTTTACTTTGAATGACTGTGTGTTTGTGTGTTTATGCATAAAACTTTAAAAGAGATATTTTAACATATTTTTATACAATGTGTTCAAGTTTCCTTGATTACCATACCCTGGGTAATGATATTACTCTGTTCATTGTTACTAGTGTTAATGAGAGTAAATATGAACTTTCACATATACTGATAGACATTGATTGACCTTATATCCTTTCCATATATGTATTTTATAAGTTATCTTATTTAATTTTACAGTGTATGTGAGAAGAGAACTTTCATTAATTCTAATTTATAGCTATTGAGACAGAAATAACAACCAGTGTGCTTGTCAATGGCACACTACAAAGGAAAGGACTCAAACCTTCATTGGGATACTATGGAAACCTCTGTTAACATGGGGACCTCATCTCTCTAGGACACTTTGCATATGACACAAGAGCAGTACTAGTTAGGTGTTCTCACCTCTTTTTTCTTCCCATGGGTACCTTGTTCTTTGATGATTGTCAGATTTGCAGAAGCTTAAAGAGGCTGTTTCTGTTTCTATGATTTGTATTTATTAATATATAGCTTTCTAGATTTAAGTTTCTAGTAGTTTGTGTTCTTTTAGAACTATATGATATTATAGCATCTCCCTTCCTTTCTCTTATTTCCCCTAGCATAGGGCCTTATTCTTTTTAGCCTTGGTCATTGCTCTGTGACTGAACTTTGTACTCAAGTTCTTATCTTTTGTATGTATTATTTGTCATCTAATGTTTGCCAACTTTCAAAAGTATTGATCCATTTCACCCTTTGGGATCATCTTTAGATGTGTACTTAACATAGGAAACAAGTTCTTTTTCTTTTCTTTTTCCTTTTTCTTTAGTTGTTGCTTGTTGTTATAAAACAAGACCTTACACTGTTAAACAGGCTGACCTAGAATTCTCTCTGGTGTCCAGTGTTATATGAGTGTAGGGCCCCTTTGTTCCATCCTGTACCAATCTGTTGTGAGAGAGGGACTGGTTTTGGTCCCCTCTGCCTGGATAGCTTAGCCCCAAAATAACCACACAGAAACTGTATTCATTCAAATCCTGCCTGGCCCATTATCTCCAGCTTCTTATTGGCTAACACTCACATATTAGTTTAACCCATCTCCATTAATGTGTGTTGCCACTTGACTGTGGCTTACCTGCATGAGTCTAACCAGCGTCTGTCTCGGGCAAGAGAACCATGGCGCCTGCCACACTTGCCTTCTTCCCAGCATTCTGTTCTGTCTACTCCACCCACCTAAGGGATGCCCTATCAAAAGGCTAAGGTAGTTTTTTTTTTTTATTCAAGCAATGAAAGCAACACATAGACAGAAGAACCTCCTACATCAGTCCTGGAAGGCTTTGAGCTCTTATTTTCCAGCAGCCATGTCTCTATTTTTTTATACTTTTAAATTTTTTAGTAAGAACTATTACTTAGTTCCTGGAGGATGGCATTTCAAAAATAAGTTAGCGAAGTTACCTATGTGTAGAAATAAAGCTAGATATTCCACTTGAGAGTTGAGAGCAGAAAACATTTGTAAACTGTTAATCAGAAAAGTTTCAATACTTAAAGGAAATAAAAGAAAAAATAGCTTAGCAAATTGTCAAAAACTCCAAGTCCACTTAAAGGAAATTTATTTAGTGATTTTAACAGATTTCTTGAGATATCCACTTTCATGGAATACAGTGTGCAGACTGTGTACACAATCCCATAGTTTTAGTGAATTCAGCGATGTGGAAACTTCAGAGCATTGTTCTTAGAGCAAGAAGAAATCTCCATAGCTAGAAGTAAACATTTACACTAGACACAATGAATAATTAACTTCACCAAAAGAATTATACAGATTTTAGCTTCAATTCCTCAGATGTGGGTTCTGGGTCCCTGCAATAAACAAGCTGATAAAATTATTTTTGTTTTGAGACATGAGACAGTGGGCTGTACAGTATTATGTACCTTGGAAGTTTGGGGACATCCAGCATTAGTTTAACATTTAAAATAATAGAGGCAGAAGACAGTAACTGATACTATCATGAAAGTCTAGAGACTAAAAGTCTTCCATGAGAATTTTACAAGTTCAAGCCACAAAATAAAAACCTTGGACACTGAAATCTTTAATAAATTTCCACCTTGGAGGTATTTTTGGTTGAGTATTGTTCTATATCATAACTGGGAAATGAAAAACTTCCAGAAATTCATTGCAACAGATAGCAAAAAGCTTGGCATTTGGATTCAGCCCCAGACTTATCTTATATTCCTCTCCATTCATTATATGCTTGTTTTATTCAGGGATTCTATTATGGTGAGAAAATGCCATGACCAAAATCAAGTTGGGGAGGAAAGGGTATTATTGAAGGCAGTTAGGGCAGAAACTAAATGAGGACAGGAACTGGACACACGAGCTGATGCACAGACAATGGAGGAACTGTCTTTATTGGCTTGTTCCACATGGTTTGCTCAGATTGCTTTCTTATAGCATTCAAGACCACCATCCCAGGGATGGCACCAACAATGGAATGGAACTTCTCATATTAATCACTAATCAAGGAAACACTTTACAAACCGGCCTACTGCCTGATCTTAGGGGAAAAAATTTCTCAAGTTCTGTTCCTTTCTCTAAGATGACTGTAGCTTGTGTCAAGCTGACTTAAAATATCACCAACACAGTTCACATTTGTATTCTGTTGTTGCAAAAAAAAATATGATCCTCAGGATGACACTCCCTAGAGTTCTAGGACTTGCTTTGGCAAAGCACAGAATCTGAGGGTTGTTAGTGGGACCTTTGATTTTCATCCTCAGAAAATAAAAAGTGATGATGCCCTGAAGAACCAGAAAATTTACAGCTGCTGTCTAAAATAAGGGCACCCTTGTGTGTGTCTTCAAGAGAGCGAAGTGTGTCTAATTCTTTGTGCTTGTATTTCTTGTCTATGTCCTTTCAATTCCTCAAAACCCAAGGAACAATTAATCTGCTTGTTGGGTTGATAGATTTACTTGATCTCGGCATTTAATACAAATAAAATCATGTAATAAGTGCTCTTTATGGCTCTCTTCTCTTAGCTACTATAATATTTATGCTAGTAATTCTTGTTTCTCTGTGTTGGTGCCTCACACTTTTTTAAGCTAAATAATAGATGAACAGACTCATTTTCAGTCTGTAGATTTTATCTGATTTGTTTTACCAAGTACCTGTTTTCTCTGACTTTAATGAGACAAATTATCACATTCCACTGACTATTAACAACTACATGTGTGCTGGTACAGCATCTCTCTTAACCCACTCATCAATTGATTAACATTTCAGTTTTGGGATTGCTTATATATTGTACTTCTGTGAATGACGCTGCTGTAAATATTTATAGACAGGTTTTTTTTGAACATATTTTCAAGTGTTTTCTTATATGCTTAAAAGTTGAAATACTGGATTACAGGAGTATAAATTTTTGGTAACTTCTTGGAGGGCCTTGCTAAACCACTTCTCAAAGTAGCTTCATTATAACCTTTCCAGCAGGTAACTCTGAAAAGTCCCATGGCTTTGTGTCTTGACTATTAATTTTCACCATTTGATTGTACTCATACTAGAGAGTATGAGATATTTTAGAGTTTCAATTTCCATTTTCTAATGACTAAGTGATGAACAACCTTTTTCTTTAAAATGCACTGTTTAATATACTAGCTTTTCGTTTCTGGAACTGGTACATATCCTTTGAAGAAATTCCTATTCTCATTCTTTTCCTCACTTCTTAGCAGCATGCTATCATTTGCTACTGATCCCAAAAGTTCTGTGTCACTGATTGAAGTTGTAGATGGTTATTGGATATATGACTATCAAATATTTTTTCTTTATTTATTTAAACACTGTTTTATGTGGGTACATGAATACATACGCAAATCTGTTCTTTCCACCCCTGTGTAAGCCTGGAGGATTGCACAAATGACATGAGACTTAGTAATAGAAAAATATATTCATGGCATGCAGAAGGGAATCCCTCATCAGTGCCTCTAATCCATCTTCCTCTCCCTTATTTTGCATTGTATGTTTTAAACATAAACATTTTATCTATGATCACACTGAAGTTTGTTTTTCTTGATTCTCATAGTTTTATTGTTATCTCTAAGAAGACCTTAAGTAATTAAGGTGTTAACATCTGTGATTTATTCTAATAATTTTATAACATTAGCTTTTATGTTTATGATCATGATCTATGTTGAATAATAAATAACTATTCTAGCAATTTTAATTAATTAATAAATAATATAATAATAACATTGTTCAATATCTGAGAACCTTCTGTATTTGTGTGTAGGTATGTGATCATTAGCATAATTTTGAAAAGATTATTCTTTTGCTGAATTTGTCTCAATACCGTTGTTAAATGTCAATTGATTGACCATCAATGTGAAGATTTATTCTGAATCCCAGTTCAACTTCATTGATGTGCTTATAGAAACATTTTGTCTTCTTGATTACTCTAGCCTTGCTTCTAAGTTTGAAACAGGAAAAGGTATGTCTAACTTTCTTCTGTGTTATGTAAAGAACATTGAGTATTCTGGTTAAAAATACTAACCCTTGGTTAAGTAATGAGCTCTTTTCTGTCCTTTTCTGTGAAATGAGAGAGGAGACAAACATATAAGTGTCTTGAAACAACAAACATACTCTTATCTGATTCACTTGCCCTCTCAAATATACATTTCCATACATTTAATATATCAAAAAAACCACAGGGATGACTAGAATGGACTATCTTCAAATATCCAGGTTTTATTTGTACCTTTCCCCAGAATGTCTGCCTTCATTGCAGTTAAAGAGATAAAGAATTACACTCTTCTGACATATGATTGAAAACATGGAGTTTGGGGATATACCATATGCAATTTTTAAAATGACCAAAAGAAAAAAAAAGAATTAAAATGTGAAATTAAAAGAAAACCTTATCCAAATTGTAAAATTAAAAGCCAAGCAAGAACTGACATATATTCTCCAGAAGTGGCAAATTACATGAAACTACTGTGCTCAGACATTCAACAGAGATTAAAAGGTTTATGTGTCATTCTAAAAGTTAACAAACTTACTCTTTAACTGAATACTCCAAAACTGAAAGTTTATTTATTTATTCACACTTCCAAGAACAAGAAAGATAAATAATAATTATTAAGGTTCTACTACAAACCAAATAACTTAGCATTAATTCCTTCAAGCATATACACATGCATACACACATGCACACATACACATGACATGCACAGCACAAACTCTTCCAACATTTGTATATGATGACAATGATGAGTGGTGAGAGTTTGTATAAGTGCATACATCATTAAAATGACTTCAAAGGCTCCATCCGTTTCTTTGAATGAGCAGCAGAGCTTGAAAAAAAGACCCATACTGATGACGAGATACACAGATTTCCAAACAGAATTTAAATGGGACAATGGTTGGAACCAAATTAGCTGGAAAAGTATATTTCTTCTTTGGAAGATCATAGACTAGAATAACTCATTAGAATTTAATTGTTTTACTTCACAAATTAAGAAAGATTAAACTGCATTTTGAAATGAAGTCATTCAAAACACAAGCCATTATTCAATTATAAACCATGTATATTTGTTTTGGTTTACATATCAAAGCTCAACCCCTCCTCTTGTATAGCACACATTTTCATTAGGACCCATTCATTAACATTAACTAAGAATCAAACAATAAAATTTGGCTACTAAAATGTTTTTCTCTGTTGAGTATTCAGAGGAATAGTATAGTTGGGAATAGGAAAGTACCCTGAAAATGAGCAAATATTTTTGGTAAATTGCTAATTTCTGCATTTTTATTGTGATGTAAAGAAGGATATATCTAAAAGTTAAACATAACTTATAACACATATTCTACGGTTCATGTCACATCCAGTACAGAGCACTACTGAGAGACTAAAAGAAAAATGAATTGTGGTTTTTTTTTACATTTTTTTCTACAAAGAGGAACATTATTAATCATCCTTGTGGACATTATGATCCTCTGTGGACCAAGGCCATGTTCAGCAGTTGTATTTAATTTGGGACATACCCTAAATGGACACTTTTCTGCATGTGGGTACATTCTTTACACTAAGGTAATTTCTCACTTCCTAGGTTGTTTAATTGTACTATAAACAGATTGGACAGCCAATTCATTATGTATTCTCCTCACTATATTTTATTTTTATTATACAAAGTCACAATGAAAAGAAATGGATACATGCGCCATTGACTTTAATAGGATTTTATATTGTAATAATAGCATACAGGTCCAGTGTACTGCATCGAAGTATCATGTAGGGTAAGAATAGCAGGTTATTGTAGAATTCTGTAGCCCATACAACTCAACAGTCATTCCTACTAGCTACCGTTTTTCTTTTATGGAGTTAGAACTGAAGGAGAAACAGCTTTAACAAAATTGAGCACATAATATTCATTTTGCAAATTATTGTCTGTATACTTTACAGACATGAGACTGAATCTATACAATGGAACAAACATGAAATCTGGGGAAAAACTTGTATTTTCTTACAAGTAGAAAGCACATTTAACAAAGATTGGTTTGTAAACAGAATTTCTAAATGATTCTAAGTACTTTCAAAGTAACAGATTAAATGTTGAAGCCAACTGAATTATTTACTCGGCTAAAAAGGAAAAAAAAAGCAAAAGATGAGATGATAGAGAAAATCATTTACTCAGGAAATCAACATTTATTAGAAACTTTTACTACAACATTATTTTTATTTTATGTATAGGAGTGATTTGTGTTCATGTATGTAAAAGGAAAGAAGACACAGCTGGATGTCCTGGAATTGCACTTACATTTAGCTATGAAGCGCAATGTGGGTGCTGGGAACTAAAACTTGGTCCTTTGCAAAAGCAGTCGGAACTCTTAGCTTCCCTGCCATCTCTCCAGAACCCATTGGGCAACTTTTTAGTATCTAGGAATGAACACATTTAAGGTTATGAAGTTTGATCATTAGACTAAGTCTCTCTGTATTAGTTCAACAAATTGGACTGGTGAGAATGAGTATATTATTTTCTCCAGTTCAGGTTACTAAATGTTACCGAAATATTGCATTAATCAAAGGATGTTAGAAGAAATGAGTAGCTGCCACACGAAAAGAGATTACTATATAGTCTAGTATACAAGTAACCTGTTTGTGCTCCTATCATAAAATCTCCCCAAGTATGCTATAGAGTTTTGTTTTCCCAAGATAACTGTAAGAGTGAATACAAGCTAGCTAGTGGACAAATTACAAAGCCTTGTGATCATATTGGTTTGTGGCTTGCAAGTGGATACAAGACAGGGAGCTTTTATTTAAGCACAGGCATATGGTTGAAGTTCTGAGAAAGACTGTTAAAAGTGGAGAAAGCTTGCGGTTTGAAACTGGAATCTATGGAGCCAGCGTAAGAGGATATAGGCTCAAGCAACCTTTTGTCATGCTCTGTTGCGGAAAGAAGAAGCAGGGGAAGGAAGCAGCTTGCTGATGGACACACAACTGATGCCGCTTTTACTGGGAATTGTAGTCCGCTGAAATCTGCAGCTTGTTGTCAAATGCACCTGAATACCACATTGTCTACAGAACGAGCTTCTGGACTGTATAAAGAAAGGAAAACCTTTTGCAGAGAAGAGTATCCAGCTTTTAACTCCCTTCCAGCCTTTCACCTTCAGGTGAGCATTTCAAAGACACCTCTACGCTCAATTTCTCCGTTTGTTGTCAGAAATATCCTACCTCTCTTGTCTGACTCTTTCCTCAGAGAGTCAATTGTTGGGAATATGTGTAAAAATCTCTTGTTTCCAATTTTCTATCAAATCTCATTCCCATTGGAAAAGATGTGACCATGAATTTGAATAGTAAACCATGTGGCTGGTGTTTACTTTTTGCCGAGTCTTCAGATCATGGGCCTTTGCTTATTTGCGGTACTTCAGTATTTTTCTCAAATTAGTAAACCATTGATTTATTTAGTACTAAATAGTGATTTGTCCCAAATCACATTTCTAGGTTTGGCATTGCCTGAGGACTAGACACTTGATTCCACTGAGCATCCCCCTGCCCCAGTTCTGTGAACTAACTCACAGGGCCATAGTCTTCACCTGTCCTCCTGGTAATCCAATTGACTAAAAGAAATACTACACCAGTAAACCATGTTTCCTCTGTTTTAAAAGCCCATTTTCACATCTTTGCCAACACATGAAACCCAAACAATGTCAAAACTTTGCTCTTTATGTCTTCTTGTCTCCCGATCTCGTCTTTCTACTATGCCAAATGGACAGGTTATTCAATTGCACCTTGAACTATTCCCCTTGTTCTCTTTCTAACAGCTGTAAATCTTATTGTGCTATGCACATTCTGTCAAATTTCTTTGTCTGGAAAATAAAATATAGCATTTCCCTCTCCTTCATATCACTCAGTGACACCACATTGCCTGCAAGATAAGACCTAAATATGTTACCTGGAGACAATGGCTCTGTCATCTTTCTTCTTCCCCTCTGATAAACCACTCTACCTGTGAGTCACTTGGAAGCCATTCCAGGTTCTAGCCTGTTTAAGCAGGCTGCCACGCTCCTGCTTCTGTACCTGTATGCAGTCTCCTCAGAAGATTATTCCAACACCTATCCACTTGGCAAGCTTTATCTCTTATTGGGGTCGAGAAATGATACCAAATGATTTTCCATCCTATTTTTTCTAAAATTTAACTAAGATGTTCACAACAGAAACATTTATGAGAACAATATGCATACACTAGTAACTAAAAACATTAGAAAATTGTCATTGAAACATAATTTTATTGGGGAAGACATTGAATAAAGACATTCTGAGTCAAATGACTCTATAGGAGGAAAATAAGTTTTTCTGGAAAATAATATTGCTTATAAGTTTATAAGTGATGTATTCAATGTCTGTTATTAGACTGATAAATACATACAGGATGAGGATGCTGCCAAGTCAGTCGGTGAACTATGACAATTGTTAATGTCCAAATTTCACTGACAGTTCCACAAGAGATTAAAACTGATGATATACACATAGAACAATAATTTTTCACCTGAGTATGAAATTTTTAGTACATATTTTTGTTTATTTTTAACATATTTCCTTTTTTGGAGACAGCTGCTCTTTTGTTTGCCAGCAACTCCAACCTGAATAATCACACAGAAACTATATTAATTATAACACTGTTTGGTCAATGGCTCAAGCACATTCCTGGCTAACTCTTATATCTTAAAATAAGCCATTTCTATTAATCTGTGTATCACCAAGAGGTTTTGGCCTATTAGTAAGGTTTTAGTGCGGGTTTTCTCCTTTGACAGCTACATGGCATCTCTCTGACTTTGCCCATTCTCTCTCTTTCTCTCTGTTCAGATTTCCCACCTGGCTTCACTCTGCTAATCCATAGGCCAAAACCTTATTCATCAACCAATAAAGCAACACATATACAGTAGGACATCACAAATCATCTCCCCTTTCTTGTCTAAATAAAAAGAAAAGCTTTAAACACACTCTGTCTCATTTAGAGGTCTTTTATGCATGAATCACATAGAAACTATATACATTACAACACTGTTTGGCCAATGACTTAGGAATATTTCTAGCTAGCTTTTACATCTTGAATTAACCGATTTCTATTAATCTGTGTATCACCACGAAGCTGTGGCCTACAAGTAAGGTTCTGGTGTGATCTGTTTTCTTCAGCAGCTACACGGTGTCTCTGTGACTCTGCCTACTCTCTCTTTATCTGTGTTCACATTTCCTGTCTGGCTTCACTCTGCTAAGCCATTAGCCAAAACAGCTATGTTCATCAACCAATAAAGCAATACATATACAGAAGGACAACCCATATTACCATATAAAAAACCAAAACAATATGAGCTACTAAGATTGCAGATTGTCTAAGCACTTGAAAAAAGTTATGGATGACAAAATATGCAAGTTTATATTATAGTATGTTAAATCAAAGTAAAATCTCAAATAACCTCCAGCTCCTTATCAATTCTAAATTTAAATCATTTTTATAAATACAAGGTTCAATATGCTAGCCACATGTTATATACAATCTCAAAGCATTAGATCTACTAAGCCTATTACCTCTTTCAGTGTGTACTTTCTAAACTCCCATGTCTGAATGGTTAATAGTTATATTCAAAGAGCTTACTCTCTGGCATTGTTGATTATTGCATTCATATTTAGTTTATAATAGAAACAAATTCTTGTTGCACAGTATCCTGATCTAGTTATTTCTATGAATGATTGGTGACTAGTGACACCAATACCCATTGAATAAGCTTCATTATATGAAAATGTGTGAAATATGATGTGTATATGTGAACAGTGAAAATAAAAACCCAGTCATGTGGCAGTTGTCATGGCAACATGGCATTGTTTCCCAAAGAGCAAAGTAAATAAGCACTTTTCACATGAAACCTACAATTGTCTTGACACTGTGACATTTCCCCCTGAAGCAAACCCTTAAATCAATAAAAGTTTTCAGAGCCATAGAAGAGAGTATCATGATTTATGCACTTTAAGGTCTATTCTACAAAAAACAGTTGGATGTTCCTAAACAGGACAATTCTATGGTATATATATNTTCCTAATACTGAAGAAGAGCTTTCAGTTAATGAGTTCAATGAGGTCACCATCACTCCTTCAGTCATGCTTTGATGATTCCTTGGTTCTTTGTATAGATATTTGGTCCTTACTACCAAACTGTCAGTGCAAATATTCCGAGATAATCTCTTAAGTGTAATGTAACTTAAAACTAATGGAAGTCTTGCTATTCAAAACTAAGTGTTGCTGAATTTGCATAGAATCACAGATATTGTAGGGTTGGTACATTTCACACTTCTTGTTTTATTCGATTGATAATTGTTTGTCTGCATGTATGTATGTACCTAGCCTGTTGTCCATAGATTCAGAAAACAGTGGTGGATCTCCTGAAATGGGATGAAAGGTGGTTATAAGCTGCCACATGGGTGCTGGAAAATGAACCTGGCAACAAGTGCTCTTAATTGCTAAACTATCATTTCGGCACGAACTCAATTTCTATAGGAATTGTGACTTTCTAGTTGTTATGAATATAAAGTAATAAGTCCAGTGTCCAGTCCATGAGGGGTGTCAAACAGTGTTGTTATTACATACAATGTTTTGATTTTTCTCCTTAGAGAAACCTTCAACTTAAAAGAGCACATTTCTGGAATGGAAAACATGCACATATCAATTCAGCCAAACCTAATAAAAACCATTTCTTCCTTACCTTCTACACATATTTATCCACATGAACATTTTCCTCTCTTGTCTCCCTGTCCTTATAACATGCTTTAAAATTAAGGATTGCATTTTTCATTGAATGTCTCTGCAGTTTACATATCATCATCCTTTCCTTGTCCAAAATACTTTGCAAATGAGTTAATAGAATAAGATATATACGAGATGGTACAGAAAAGATATGATATGTGTGCTAATCTAATAGTTATTTTAATTTGCTGCCTTTTTTAACTTTTTTTCCCAGTAACTAATTGCTATTTAGGCAGGCTTAAGTGTTTTCCAGGGAGTTTAACTAGCCATTGTAAATTAACTAAGACCATGTCTTCTTAATCAGAGTGGAAGTATAAATACTTGACCTTACACTTATATACCACCCATTCAGATGAGGACATCATGTTCTTTTCTGCCAACATAAGAAAAACAGCCTTCTACCACACACAAGATGCTTTCTCAAAGATCTCTTAGGTTTCTTAAGAATCCTATTCCTCCTACTGTGTTGCCTTACACAGCTTTAAAACAAGGGGGGAAGCTCAGTCTTACCTCAACTTGATATGCCAAGCTTTGTTGACACCCATTAGCAGTATGTCTGTTCCTGAAAAGAAACAGAGGGGGAATGAGTGGGTTGTGGGGAGGTGGAGACAAAGTGAGAGGAGAGAAGGGAAGTGAAACAAGTAAAATAAATGAATAAATGTAATTAATAATAAAAACATTTTAAAACATAAAAGGAGGGAGTTTATAAGTACATGATTGGTCGAGGACACTCTTCCCGTGTACGCCTGTAGAACAATGAAAATATATACATTATATTGACAATTAGCATATCCTTCCTAAGCATGGATAGCACGGAAGCAGCAATCTCACATGGCCACTATTATTGTTTCCTGTACCACCTCATGATATGAAAAATGAAATCTATGCCCTGGCAATGCTGAAGCTTGCATGGGCAGCCTGTATATGGTGGTTCTGTTGAACTTGTCCATATTGGGTTTCATGGTCTAAGCTGATGAGGACGACTGACCAGGTCTCTTACTCAAGAGGGCACTAGATCATGTTACAGATGTTTGTGAGCCACTACATGGTTGCTTGGAATTGAATTTTGGACCTCTGGAAGAGTTTTTAACTGCTGGACCATCTTTCATAGCACTTCATGTTTTAAAGCAAAATAGACCACTCTTCAGCAAGTTGTTTTCATAGGCATATTGTCACAGCAATATAATACAAAATAGACTGATCATTCTCTAAGATACTTTATAGCTGTTCATCTTAGCAGCAATTTTTCCCTCAGCAAAGTACATTTCAAATCTATGGATAGAGAACCTAAATTTGCGATTAAATGTGATATCATAATTCATACTTGATACACTATCTTCATGATAATTTTGATTTCTGGTTTGAAAATGTTTGATTAAGTGAAAATAGGAAGGATCTGCTGAAAGGACAAACAAATATGAAGTTTCTCTCATCCTATACACCATGGCCAAAAATTAATTTACCTTATTTAACTCTACTTTGTCTCATTTATGGTTAAAAAGAAGTTTTTTCTTTCCTACTTTGACTAATGATGATTCAAAATCAGTCTCTTCAAGCAGAGGATGAATGTTCATAATGTATTGAATACATAGATATTCCACCATTTTCATTTTTTCAAAGATAATAAAGCATCAAAATCAAAATCAGCTCGAACCTTCTATCTCAATTCTTTGCACAGACACTGAACTGTGTTTTTCAGTTTGAACCTGTTTAATGAAATTCAAGTGAAAACAAAAGCAAATATATAAATAAAATCCTTGAATATAGAAAGAGTAATTGACTGGGATCTTTGAAATCAATCACTGAGATATTTTATAAAAGAGCTACTTCCTTTCACTCATCAACAGGATTTTTTTTCATTACATCTTGAGATATATTGCTAAGAAAAATCTAAAAGAAAAAAATTAAATGTAATGCTGCTTGTTTCCTGAGACAGAGACTTATATCTAGTCCTCCCTGGCCTGGTATGCACAGAGATCCACCTACTTAAGCCTGCTGAATAGCAAGATCAAATGTTGGGCCATAATACATTGCTCCATTAATTTTTGTTGTTGTTTTGTTTGTTGAATAGTGATTGGTGAATTTGCTGAATGGAACTAATGCAATAAGCTCCATTGTAGCCTAGAAAAAAATGAGTTAAAGCAAAATATTGGATATCCCTTTTTTTTCTGATTCCACAGCATATAGCTCTACGACACCATTTGAGCGCTAACATTTAATATCTTGCTTTTTCATTCTTTTTCATCTGCAAAAATTATTTTTCCTTGCTATGTTAGAAAAATCTTTATTGTAAGATATTTTTACACTGTGTGATAATGTATTGTTGTGATTGGTTTAATATAGAACTTGATGGCCAACAGCTAAGCAAGAAGAGAATAGTGGGACTTCCTGGCAGAGAGAAACTCAGGGTTGGCATCTGGCATGGCAAGGGACTCAGGAGAGAAGGAGGGAGCTGGACGTACAGAATGAAGGAGACGGAAGAAGCCACTGGACAGAGTGTAGATTAATAGAAACAGGTTAATTTAAGTTGTAAGAGCTAGTTGATATTTAGCTTAAGCTAAAGGCAAAGATTGCAAAATTAAGAATAAGTCTCCTTGTCATTATTTGGGGACTGGTAGCTGACAAGAAAGTCTGACTAGAAATCTTTGTTATTATGAGAAAGCAAGGAAGTTTGAAAGGTATGTCATAACAAGAAAGTAAAATGAAAACTAAATGAACATGCAAGCACATATAATAGGACATGACAAATACTAGCTCTGCCTCCCTCAGATCATCCCTTCCTCCCTTAGTTCCTCCATCCCTCCTTCCTTTATATTCTTCCTCTCCCTCTCTTCTTCTTCTTCTTCTTCTTCTTCTTCTTCTTCTTCTTCTTCTT
>LOEQ01003961.1:160079-171789 GCA_001685075.1 Bramus lutescens
GGTTCAGTGTGGCTGGCTTTATGTTGAGGTCTTTGATCCATTTGGACTTGAGTGTTACTACTGAAAACAACTGATACTGGCATAAAAACAAGCAGGAGGACCAATGGAAGGAAATGGAAGACCTGGATATTAATCCTCACACCTTTGAACATCTAACCTTTGACAGAGAAACAAAATATATCAAATGTAAAAAAAATAAAGCATATTTAACAAATTGCGCTGGCATAACTGGATATCAACTTGTAGAGGAATGAAAATAGATCCATATCTATCACCATGTACAAAACTCAAGTCCAAATGAATTATTTTTTTAATTACTCTTCTTGGGTATGATTACTATTTTGTTTGTTCTAGAGCTTGCAGCATGCTGTTAAGTGGATGATGTGACATCTCTGTAGTTTTTGATTTTGAAGGTGCTTCGTACTATGAACTTGTCTCTTAGAACCAACTTCATTGTGTCCCAAAAGATTTAATATGCTGTGTATTCTTTTTAATTGAACTTTTTAATTTCTTTTTAATATCTGTCATGTCTATTTTTCATTCAGTAGAGAGCTTTCAATTTTCATGAGTTTGTAAGCTTTTTTGTTGTTTCTTTTGTTGAGAGCCAGCTTTTTGTTCTTACATCCAAACCAAAGTTCCCCTTCCTCCCCTCCCCTAAATCTTCCTCACTATAACTCCTTTACGCCTCCTCCCATCCTCCTCCACTGTTTCTCCCAGAAACAAGTTAGCCTTACATGACTATCATGCAGTCTTGGTCTATCAACTTTCAGTCTAGGCTCCCTTCTTCTATTAAGACTGGATGAGGGAATTCAGAAGTTCAGAGTTAGAGGCAGTCCTTGCTTTCACTGCCAGGAGTCCCACAAGAATATCATATTGCGCATCAATAACACATACGCAGAAGGCTTATGTTAGTCCCTTTCAGGCCCCCTTATTGTCACTTCAGTTTCTGTGAGTCCCCTTGAGCCCAGGTCAGTTGTTTCTCTGGGTTTTCCAGTGATGTTTTTGTCCTCTCTAGTTCCTACAATCCCTCTTCCCTCTCTTCCCTAAGATTCTCTGAGTTTAATGTGAGGCTGTGTGTATCTGCATCTGTACCTATCAGTTGTTGGGTGAAGATTCTCTGATGAATGTTGGGCTGGGTCCCAATCTATGAGAAAAAGTAGAATATCAGAATATCATTAGGAATCATTTCATTGACTTTTTGTTTTTTTGTTTTTTGGGTTTTTTCTTTTTGCCTTTTCCCCTAATCATGTTGACAGCCAGCTTTAATCTATCATGGTCTCATAGAATGCAACAGTTATTTCAGTTTTCTTGTATCTTTTGAGAATTGCTTTGTGTCCAATTACATGGTCAATTTTGAAAAAAAGTTCCATAAGGTGCACATAAGAATGTAGATTCTTTTGTGTTAGGGTGAAAGTTCTGTAAATATCTGTCAACTATGCTTGGTTTACATCAAAAATTAGTTCCAGCAGTTCTGTATTTAGCTTTATTCTGGATGATCTGTATATTGGGGAGAGTTGGCTTTTGAAGTCCTCTATTATCCATTTCTGATTTAAGCCAAAGTGGTATTTTTTTTTAACAAACTTTGATGACCATGCCTTGGGACATAGATATTAAGAGCTAAAATGCCATCAAGGTGGGCTTTTCCTTTGATTAATATGTAGTATGCTCTGTCTCCTTTGATTAGTTTTAGTTTTTACCTATTTTGTTAGATATTAAAATGGCTATACCACCTTGGTTTTTAGGTCCATTTACTTATAATCTCTTATCCCAACCCTAAGTAATGTCCATACTTGATGTTCAATGGATTTGTTTTGACATTGTTGTCCTGTCTGGTGTGAGTAGATTTCTGTTCACCTATAGTTAAGGAAAAAATCAAACAACACACAAGCTTTTTCAGATTGCCTGTTTATGCACAACATCTTGCATTAAAATAAATAGAGCTATACAAATTGAATAGCACAGAAAAAAATAGATGCTTCCATATTTGCGATGGTCAGGAGAATATGACGGCAAATATACGAGTCCTTTTAAAGGGCTAAAGTAGATGCTGAATAATTATTCTCAGTCTTCTCGCTTAAAAGGAAATGAGTCAGTGACACATTGTTTTTATGTAAAGAAGATACCAGCATGCCAAGGCACACATAAGCAATTCTCAGAAGTCATCTAAAATATGTGTCCGGAGTGCAAATCATTTTATTGCCCCTGTACTATTCTTTTCTTCCTCCTGCCTACATTATTCATTAATAGCCCAAGAGCTTCAGAGTCACTGAGCTCAAAAATGATAGTCACCATCTATGGCATTACTACATCTAATCAGTGGTCAAGTCCTACCAATTTTTCCTCAGTAATAGCATTTCTCTTCCAGCACCGCTGCTGTAACTCAGGTCTGCAATACACTGCAACTGGAATATTATAATAGCCTCCTAAGAGGTATACCAGCGCTCAGACTCTGACTTCTGCCATCCATTTCCCTGGTTGTAACTCGTGTTCTCTCCTAAAAGTACATCTCTATTCATGAAACTTCCCTTCACACATTCACTTGGTAGGCAACAGGGAATTGTTAGAAGTTTTAAAACTCATTAGCATATAATTCACAGTTCCTCTCATGAACGATTTTCAACAACTTGTATTATTGTTTTATCTCAATGACAGAATCATTCCTCTGAGGATTTCATCAAACAGATATTTATTGAGCATCTACTTTCGGCTAAGAATTAAAGATAGAACAATAGAAATGATAGATCTCTTTCAAGAGCCTGAAAACTCTTAAAGGCTATTCTGCATTTCAGCACTCAGCAAACTATGACCACATATGGATGGGGAACAGTAAGGACAGTTCTACTTCAATATGTATCTCATTATATTTCTTCTTATAGCTTCCTGATCATGAATATATTTAAATTTGGCTCAGTTCTTTAAGGTCTGTTCAGACGTAAGGGTAATCACATAAAATTATTATATTAAAACTTGTCAATTTTCTGTGTCATCTCTGCTTTTGCATCTTGTTTAACTGCTATTGATACATTTCTATGTTGTTTCGTTTCTCAGCTGTATGGTCATGATGCTTCTTATTGCAAACTGTGAGATGTCCTCCACCAAGTAATGTGTTTGTGTGCATGATCTACCAGTGGTGGGGCTGCAATGGAAGGCTGGAAAACCTATAGGATGTTGCACATTGCTAGCAGCTGTATGTCACTGAGGGTTTGAGCTGCTTGGCTGAATTCTTCATGCATCCCGTGAACAAGGCAATATGACTTGGTAGAAATTTTAGTAGTCGTTATTTAATGATTGAGAGTTCATCTTGACTTTACAGAGATACTAAAGCATAAAATAAGCCTAAGGATACTTTGAAAGATGCATTTAGATTTTTAATAGAAAGACCTGTAAGTTCCCAACTTTCATATATAACAAATTTAATTAAAGGAATATCTATGGGTTGAAAATGACTTCCCCAGTAGAAAAAGACAAGATCTCCTGAGTAAATTGGAAGCATGGAACCTTGGGGTATTGTTGGAGGTGAAAGGGGAGAGGCAGGGAGGGGACTTCCCTAATGGAATGAGTCTTTCTTAAGGTGGCCATGTGTTCCCAGAGCTAGCTGACCACAGAAAACCGCAATTGCCTACTTCCTTCAGAAAGACCATTTCATTCTCAAGGATGACACTTCCTTACTTCTTTCCATTTCCTTTGGAGACACACAGGGTCCATGACTTGTGTGTACTCGAGGAGGAGGAGAGTTTGGAAAGAAGAACTGTATCTGGTATGTTTCAGCACCATCTGTTCAGTCTTCAAATCCACAGATGTTCCATACCAAAAGACTGTCTAAGTAAAGCCTTAATATGCTCTGTGGGTGCTCAGAGCCCCACCTGCTGGAGTAGCTCCATGGGGGGAGGCGTGCAGTGGTAGAATGACAAGGACACCAGAAACCCTGCTGGATCTGTTGAAGGAAAGACTTTGAAATTAGAGGAGGCTCCTGCTACCTTCAATAGTCCACCTTGCCAAAGAGCACATCTGAATGACTTCGGCTCAGGAGCAAATTGTACACCATGGAGAGAATAAGGTATGGTGGATTGAACATTGGACAACGAGTCCAAAAGATTTGGCTACTGTTCCTGGATCCACCACTGACTCTTTTTGTGACCTTGAGGAGGTTATGCAATATTTTTGTGCCTTCGAATTTTTCTTTCCAAAAATATGATTTTCTTACTCTTCTGAGTTGCCAGAAGGATTAATTTTATGTATCTATTTGATTAACTGATATAAAAACTCTTCCAGAATTTTATAGGGGTCTGATAAGTTCCATGTATTATTTTAGAAAAATATTGACATGCCTAGGTTTATAATTACATTAAAACTGTTTTTGTCATTGTGACTTCTATTAAGAATTATGTTCAAAAATCACACCACAAATCGTCTCTGATGTTTTAATAGCATTGAATACTGGAATACTTTGTGTCTTAAAATATAAACTTAGATATAATAAAGTATTTATAACCACATACTTATATCTTATATTTTCTTTACAAATAGATTTTAGTAGTTATTTACATTTCTTAGTTTATGTTTACAATTAAATAGAAACAGAAAAAGTAAACAGTACAGTTAACCTTTTTCAACAGTTATATTTAACTCTGATGTCAAAATAATCTGCCCATTTTTTTTATAACATGGAATGCCAGTTGTCTAGTTATTGAGTTAGCCATGTTGAAAGATTTAAAGAGAGAGCAGGGCCTGTGAAATATGAACTTGACTGATCAAAATTGTAAGAAATAAGACTGAGTTTAGAACTCTCTCTGGCATCATAATGCTGAGGCACATATTGAATGTAGCACTGTGAAACAAAGGGGCACAGTGAGGGTTGCCTTGGTTCTACTTCCTACTTTGGTGAAGTATGCTCTGACATGTTGGGTAGTCGAAACAGTTATGAACTA
Organism: Bramus lutescens; assembly: GCA_001685075.1. Classification (NCBI taxonomy): domain Eukaryota; kingdom Metazoa; phylum Chordata; class Mammalia; order Rodentia; family Cricetidae; genus Bramus; species Bramus lutescens. Next base: position 165,008 of record LOEQ01003961.1, read on the forward strand.
TGTAGAACAGAAGTTACGACTGTCGCAGGACAGTATTCAAGTAAGAATAAAGACATGAACCCTAAACTAAAGTGGAATTCAGCCCGCATTTACATAGAGTAGCTGTGCCATATTGGTGATCAGCCTTCCTTTCACTTTAGCTTCTCATTTGAAAATTGGAGGAAAAAAAAATAGCGTCTTGAATTCCTAAAGTTGTTCGTGAAGAATAAATGAGATCATGTATGAACAGAGCTTAGCATAGTGCTTTGCAGTCCTTTATGCACATTAGATTGCCCTTTAGTGCCATCAACCAACCAATTAAATACATTTAGGATGCATTCACAGAGGCATAGATTCAGAGGTAAAGACTGACCACAAATGATTGATTTGGCAAATGACCCCTGGAAGCATAAATTGCAGAATATGGAAATTGAAGAAGGATGATGACACAGATTCTGTAGAGTAAGTAATGGGCAGGCTATCATGGTTGCAATTCAGTACCACTACTGACTTCAATTAGACTCACAACAATTATTCCTGATAAGAGATGAGGAAAAATATTTTCTGATAGATCCCCTTCTCCCGCTGACAGACATCTGCACTTCCATCCTCCAGAGAAGACACTAGGAAGTACTTTGGTAATACTAAGATGCAAGTGATAAACAGATATGAACATGTATGTAGTATTTGCTGCCTTTAAAAGTCTATTAAATTTTACAACAATCCTATGAAATGGATTTCTAATACCCATTTTAAACACATGGTAGTTCAGAGATTTCTTTTGAATTACTTTTCCCAGACTCTGCAATTAAAAGTTGCAGGGTTGATATGTGACTATATCTACTCTGTTAACTAAACAGGGTAGAACTTGAGTCCCATGTTTGCTGTTTGAAGATACATTTAACAACCATCTTTCAATACGTGAAATGTAACTTAGCAAGTCAACATTAAACATTATCTTTAGTTATGTATGTTCAAATGTGAAAACTGACTGTTGATAAAAAATATTGTATATATGACAGATCAAAATGTAAAACATTTTTAAAATTTCAAGAGAAAACAAAAATAGTTGATTGTATGAGCTAAAAATCCTGGGGATGCAGAAACACAATTTTGTTTGCTTTTAAAAATTTAAAGAGGTTGACTGAGTAGCATTTAAATGCATGATCACACTCTAATATGACTGGAGGGGAATCTGTGTGCACTGGGTGAAGGGAAGCCAAGGGTGATTAATAGATGGGGCCTTGATCTTTGAACACCCAGTCCCAGTTCAATAAGTGAACATCTAAGTTCAATGTGATCTCATTTACTCATTAAAACTAAAACTAAAACAAAACCTGAATAACAAAACTCAAGTAATTAGCTACACGCCATAAAGATGCTTAGTGTTAGGGCTCAAGTTGTTTAAGAAAACACAGTGGATAGAGGGACTCACCAGCACTGTGTGCTTTTCTGCTCTGCTCACTTGGCCTTGGAAGCAGTCAGAGCAGCAATGCAACTATGAAAATACCAGAATGTGCTGCATATAAAAGATAAAGTGATGAGTAACTGCAGAGAGGTATTGCTCCTTCTACAGAACCCATGAGAATGTATGGCTTGTCACTGGAGTCAGTGAGGAACAGCTTTAGGTTGCAAGCTATGTTTACACGTGCGATGTGTAAGCATTATCATCCTTGCTGGGTTTAGACAAGTTATGTATCATTTATATACCTCACCATCTCCACCAATGAAAAATAAATGATTGAAGTTGGCTTCTCTAGTAAGTTTGTCTGAGGATTCCACCAGGTGAGGCACATTCACAGGCAACTATACCATGCATGTTCCATGACACAGTCCTGGAATGATTATGAATTGTTCATTCTTAAGCATAAGCAATGTAGAATTACAAACTAAATTGTCACCTAAATTCAAAAGAAAAATGGACCAGAAAGTTGAGTGAGATCTCAGCACATGCTACCACAGTTTTACAAGTTACTGCTTCTTTGTTACAGAACTACTAAAATTTCCATAGATAAATTTCAACAATTATCTTAGTGTTATGTTACTGTGGAATCTTAACTCTTCCGTAATGTCATTTACCAGCAAAATCTGGTACCAGTTTTGCTTTAGAACTTCATAGGCCACGTAATAAGGTACCTAAGAGTTTCTTTTCTTTTCAGATCCCCTTAAATGCTGTATTTTGAAAAAAAAAAAAANAAAAGCTACTTACAGAGATTCCAAGATTGCATGGCCTGGAACCCAGCTGAGTCAGTACTCTTGTGATGTTTGATGCTGTTCTAACTTATGAATGAAATAGTTTGGATTCTCCAGAAAACCCATGTGCCACCCTGAGCGATCCTAGTTAATATCACTTGGGGTAAAAGGATTACCTTTGTAAGTCATGAATAATTTTTCAAAAATTAGGTCTATGGTAATAGTGTTCATTTCAACCATGCTTTGGCACATTTGTTAGCTGCAAGAGGTAATGTGAATTGTCATTAGTTCCCTAAATTCTAATGCCTCGTCCTTTAGTCTAATGAGGAATAGATATTCTTTCTGAAGCCTCTGGTGATGGAGGAGGTGCAATACCACACAGACAAAATGTGCAATAGGCGTGGGTGGTATTGTATTTGGGGCTACAATAGAAATATCCCATCTTGACATATCTCTGCTGCAACTGAAAAAGACATAAAAATTTATTTGACCTTCTCATTTGGAGCAAAAACTAGGGACAGCCTGGCCTCTAGACAGCCAAAGGTCTTGCTTTGCTGTTATGTGAGCGTATTCACATTTTATTATTTTAATCAGATTTATTTGGACAAACAGAAAACGTATCTAAGCAACCATGGGAAATCATAGCTCACATTTAGAGTTAGGTAAGGACTGGAGTGAATTTGAACATTGTTTGCTGCCGGGACTATAATTACAGGTTTTAACTACCAGCTGGAGCCTCCCAAAGTAAATGGAATGGAAGGTTCAGCATGAGGCAAAATTTTTATTACGGAATGACATAAAAGAAAAATTTTATACAAGAAATAACCATTTATGCTCATTTTTGTTAGAAGTAACTTCATTATTGTTCTAAATGTAAATGATAAAAAAGAGAGTTTGTTTGTCCATAAGAAAGACTGTTTTTAAAACAAGTGATATTTTAAATTAAAAAAAAATCTGTTTGCCCTCAAAGACTATCAAGTAGATGTGCATATTCTAAGAGATATTTTAATGGTGTTTCCTGAAACTAAGCTCACAGATTACCTGTGTCTGCATCAATTCAGTTTGTGTTGATTTTATTCTAAATAAAGATTCTTAGACTCCAATCAAGATGTGCTAGGCTGCATCTCTAGCTGTAATCGCATGTCCCAGGAGTCTGCATCTTTTGAAGCAACCCAGATGATTTCATTTGATTACTTAAATTTTGATAATAAAATTAACAAATACATTTTTGTAAAAGTAAATAGTTTTTGTTAGACTTCCCCAAAGACTGTGGATTGTTCACAAGCTGTTGCATATTAATCTGTCTTAATCTTCTTGCAGTCTGTCATTAAATACCTGAAAGAATTAGACATTCCTACAACCTAAAGGTAAAGATGTTTGAAATGGATCTAATTAGGATAGTTTCATAATACATTAATGCCAGTCTAATTGATCTAGTAGTAAAGAAGCTGAAAGAAGACATAGGACTATCTATTGTTTTAGAATGTATATTAATGTTTTATAAACAAATCCTCCCACACTAAAAACAGCTGAAAACTGGGAAGCTTGGAGAGTCTCCTTGTGTTCTAACAAGCAATAAACAGAGCGTAGCTAACAAGTAATAGTTCTTTTTAGATAGTTGAGGATACTGGAAAAACGACACTCCATTGTACATTGAATAGAGAAAAGCCTTGAAGAGTCACCAAAGAAATAGAGAAAACCTGAATTGAGACTGGAAAATTGCTCAAAGCAGTACAGATTATATTCTGAATTAAAACTTCTGAGAGAGTTGCAGCATAGGGCTCCCACAATATTGCATGATTCATCTCCACAAGTTTGACCATGTTCTGACAGCTAATATCAGGAAAACAGCCACAAAGCCCCCAGTTGTTTACCACAAAGGAGAGGAGAGGAAGAGTTACATAAAATATACAGGATTCTCTCTTCTTAACAAGGGTTAATCTCTAGAGAAACTAACCACAGCCAAACCTGCCAGTAGCCAAAAGAGTAAGTGATCCATCTCAGAGTCACACTTACCATCTTGATTTCTAGTTAAAGGAGATAAGTCCAAGGAGTCCCTTGGAAGTTCGCACTACAGAGTGTAAACAGTACCAGATGACAGATTCATAATCATGAGATTACTAAATGCTCCTGCCCTGCTCTTACCATTATGTCAATCAATTCCTTCTTATATCAGTTCCATTAAACAATACCTAATTTATGATGTAAGGAAAAGTAATTACAAACCACCAAGAAACAGAAAAAAAAAATAAAACATGATATGAAGAAAGAGAAAACACAATATGAAACATGAGCATTGTAAGTAGCATTTAAAATCAACTATAATTAATACACAAAAAATTCATACAAGCACAGACAGTAAGGTAAGTAAAGGAAATAGAATCAAAGAGAGAAGAAAATAGAAGTACCAGACTGTGCTGGGCCTAGTAAAAAACCAGGCAAGGATGGAAATGAGTTTCTGAGGTTGAGATTGTCCAATGGAGACCTCCAAAACTGAAATATCAAAGTGGACAAGGCCCTGTGATAGGACAGTCAGGGATGAGACAAGCCCAATTGACTTCAACTGCATAGTCAAAATTGCAGAATAAGCAGAAAGAGTGAGACAGAAGAAATGTATAGAACAATGAGTGAGTTTTCTACAGCAGTGCCAAGCATCAAACCAAGAACCAAGACACCAAAAGAACACTCTTTAGGTAAATGCCAGAAAAGCAGAGAAAAAAAAAACAGACAAACAAAACCAAAGAAATCCAAAATAAGTAAACAAATAACAACACAGATAGGTCTCTTATCTCCATCCATTGCCAGATGAAGGTTCTATGGTGACATGCAAGATATTCATCAGTGTGGCTATAGGATGGGGCCAGTTCAGGCACCCTCTCCTCTGCTGTACATGGAAAAAGCTGGGGACATCTCCTTAGACATCTGGGACCCCCTCTAGAGTCAAGTCTCTTGCCAATCCTAAAATGGCTCCCTTAATTAAGATATCTACTTCCCTACTCCCATATCCACCCNGCTCTCCCCATCCTCCCCTTCTCCCTTCTCTCTCCCCATCTCCCCTTCCCCCACTCCACCCCCACTCCCGTGCTCCCTCCCAACTTTTGCCTGGCAATCTTGTCTATTTCCAGTATCCAGGAGGATAACTATATGATTTTCTTTGGGTTCACCTTCTTATTGAGCTTTTCTAGGATCCTGAGTTGTAGGCTCAATGTCCTTTATTTATGGCTAGAATCTACTTACGAGTGAATACCCAAGGTCCATATGAGTAGCAGAAGGAGGGAGAACATGAGCAATGAAGTCAGGACTTATAACTATGAAGATTATATGAAGTATATTATATTCATGATGTTCCATTTCAATTGATTTAACTTAAGTCAGATTCCTAAACTCATTACTCTTTAGTTTGTGTGTATGCACACAACAACAACACTTTTAAAGTTCTGAAATAAAGCATAGATAATAAAAACTAAGAGACAGATATTGGGGCTCAACCTGAAGGTATGAAAAGGAAAACAGCCAGCCACTGCCTCTTATTTCTACCTCAGTCCAAAATGGCAATTCTGCCTCCAGGTATCTCAGACTGAGACTGTGTCTGAGTACTGTCACCTCCTGACCTATATTCCTCTCTTTGACTGGGATTAAAAGCATGCACTGCCCAGTTTCTATGACAAACTAGTGTGTCTACTGGGATTAAAAGTGTGTGTTATCACTTCCTGGTCTGTAAGGAGCAGCAATGGGGTTGTTTTACTCTATGATCCTCAGACAAGTTTTATTTATTAAAATAAAAATGAGATGCCACTACATGAAAGTTACAATTTTTATCAGTTTCCACCATGTATTATCTTTCAGGAATACTTTAATTTGTAACATTTTACTTTTTGAATAGTCTCGAGTTACAGAAAAGAAGGAGAAAAAAATGAAAATATCTATTGGTATGCCATTAAAGGAAATGTATATTTCTGTGTTTATACACATGCAATTGTATAACGCTTGCACAAAACTCCAAAGTACAAAGGGGGAGAAATCTCTTTTCTATAATCATTAATGATTTATAGGAAAGTAATAAATGCTTTAAAAATTATATCCTTAAAGAAGGTATTGTAACATATTTCCAAACTATTGACTTGAAATGAACAAAGTATATATGATATCAAAAAATTTAAAGCAACATTGAACCATATATTAAATGAAATGCGAATTTAAATGCAGAACTAAAACTCAAAGATCATACAATCAGTAAAATGATCATGTATGTTAAAACTTTGATATTGATTTTGTTGTTTGATCCATGTCATCTTAAATAAATGTATTTTGCAAAGGAAGAAGAGTTTATATATTATACTCACTAACTTTGAAACTTTTAAATTTTGAATCTTCAACCAAAGACAAAATTCAATTGTATCTTATAGAACAGTGTAAATATTAGTGGTATACCATGTGAACTAATAATGACATAATACATATTTGAAAGAAATTTGATAAAAAAATTAAAGACAACTTGATCATAATGGATAATATTTTTAATGTGTTCTTGGATTCTGTTTGCCAGAATTTTTTATTGAGTTTTTTATTTTTTATTATTTTTTTATTAAAAATTTTCCACCACCTCCCCT
>LOEQ01003961.1:199581-217135 GCA_001685075.1 Bramus lutescens
ATTATTATTATTATTATTATTATTATTATTTCCTGGATATGTCTTGGGGATAGACTCTCAGTGGTTCAGGGAATGAATCTGGAGACTTGGGGATGCAAAGTCCATTCTCTGTTACTGTCCATCACCTACAGCTTCTAAAAGGGCAGTGACTTTACTTCCATTTCTAAATTTAGAAGAAAATCATTATGAAGCAATATAAGTGTTTGAGTTCTCTAGATTAATTATATATATATATATATATATTGGTGTAAAACAAATAAGGGGCCTATGAATTTCTGTATTCAGTGATTCTATTATTTTGCTGCATAATAGCTTTATGAAAATATTCTATTTTTTATTTTATTATTATTAAAATTTTCCACCTCCTGCCCTCTTCCCAATTCCCTCCCCCTCCCCCTCCCCCTTCCTTTCCAGTCCAAAGAGCAGTCAGGGCTCCCCACCCTGTGGGAAGACCAAGGTCCTCCCCCGTCCATCAAGAAATTTTCATTTCTTCACTAAGTTTCATCATTTCTAGAAGTATACTGACAAGGAGAAAACATTATTAATTAAGAAGGACAGACATCTTCAGTTCTACAAACTACCAACTAGGTACCACTATCCAATACATGAGCCTATGGGACCATTCCCATCCAACTCACAATGCCTATCCCCTGCTATATAGTTAACATAGCCACTTTCAACTGTGGAGTAGCATATATGACTTTTCTTGAGGTGGTATTAAAAGTTTCCAGATATCACTGTGCTTGGTTTTATGCCTCTGATGAAAACTGGTACAAGCATAGTCATGAAATTATTAAATGTGGCTTGGACTTTATTCAGTCTCAGGATGCTAAAAAAAATCACCTGAGATACATGATAGAACTTTTGAATTAATGCAAAGAAATATCTACAATCACTTTATTCTCCATTATTTACCAAGGCATCTTGGTAGTTCTATGCTTTCTCCATCTAATCTAGAGTACTTGCTCCTATTTCATAGAAATAGTTCAGTAACATATTATCCATAAGACAAGGATTATCTCACTGGTAGAAACTATTAAAAATAAAACTGAATCAAAAAATGAAAGTTTAGTGCTTCATGAACCTCACAAGGTTCAAGTAATGTGAACAGCAATTTCTATGTAGGTATATTTTAGAATTTAGTTTATTTTTCTATACTAATTAATTATGATTTCTTAGCCAACAGGCAGATTAAACAATACCCTCTCTAATTTATCATATCTCATATGAACTCTTGACATTGAAATATTTTCTTGGAGCTTACAATCTTCTTACCTATTTCTCATAAGCCTCAGCAAAGTTCTTAGAATTATAAACTGTATTAAGTTTGCCTTTATTCAGTTACAGTAATGAAGAGCTCAAAAGATCCAAGTCACCAAAGGTGATTATGTATTCATTGTCTTTTACTTTTTTAACAAGGAGAAGATAAACTATGCAGAGAGATATGGAAGGGCACATTCCATATGTGTTACCACATGAAAGAATCTATATGAAAGAAGGGAGTTTGAAAAGAATACATGTTGTAAGATTCTACTTATGAAATGTTCCAAACAAGCAATACTACAGAGACAGAAAACATCAATGACTGCTAGGGGTTCAAATTGAGGGGAAATGACAATTGAGTAGTTGAAAACCTGTGACATTTAATGAATAAAAATATTCTGTAGGAGAGCAAAATAGTGAGTGTATGATTCCATACCTTTGTGAAAAGTCAAATAACTTTAGGACACCGAAAGAAAAACAAAATTAACATAATTTTAAAAGTCATTTTGGATATGGAAATTTCAGAGCAAAAACTATTAAAACTGAATTGATTGTATTAGAGAAGTGCACGGGGAAGAAATCTCCCCGAAGTTCATGATAGGAAGCACATGAGCCTCAGTAACAATGAGTATGTGTGAAGCCTCCCTGGCAAGGAAACTAAACATTCACAGTCTCTCCAGTTAAGGTAGTGATTGCAAGACTGGAATGGTAACACTCAGGAAGCCGAGGCAGTGGGATTTCCATGAGTGCTAGGGCTATAAAGCAAGACCTCATTGAGATAAAAATGCCAATCAGTCAATCAATCAGTTAAGTTTTTTCCACTGGAGACGTTATCAATGACTGAAATTGCCATGTGAAGATGAAATTAAAGAATGATGTAAGTAGATGTAATATGCATACAACCAGGTTCCTTTTTTGTTTGGATGAAAAGTTAGAGGAAATAAAAAGGCATAATAGTGCTCTTATGTCCTTGGTGGAGGCTCTCCAACACCTACACCACCAGGGCCAGCTCTACTATGATACCTAGGGGATGTTTAGGGGCCCACTTAATAACAGCGTTGCAGCTAGTGAAACACAGGATCAGCTGTCTCACTCTCCTTAGCTCAGGAACAGTACTTCCACCTGGCAAAAGTGGTCAGTACTACTCTATTGCCTGGGAGAAATGAAGGACCCACTCCCTCAAGTGTTGGATCTAGTGAGTGGCAGGATCAACTCTGGCTGCTGCAGATGTCAAGGGGTGAAGTTGGGGAGGGCATCTTTGCCTCTTCCTTACCACAACACAGAAGAAGTGTGACCACACCGGCAGGATCTGAACTACTGCGGTGCCCAGGCAAACTGCAAAGCCTGCTCTCCTGATTGTAGTAGTTGGTGAGGGGCAGGAAAACTTCTCCTGCCCCTTGATCCTTACTGCATAGGGTGTGAAAGCTGAGTTGGTGCTGAAAAACTCACCCTGGCGTTGAACATGAAGGACAGATGGCAGGCTGACCAACCCAGGAACCATTCAGACCCAGAACCAGTCCCATCATTCACCCCATCTGTGATCTGCTGGAGCATGTGAAGGAGCCAGTCCTACAGATCCAAGGTTGCAGAACCTTCGTGACACGGAACAGCAGGGTATCCAAGACGAACCCCAGTGAGCGCCCAGTACTGATGATGTAGCAAAAAACAGAGACCTCAAACAAGACCAACAACTCATTGCAATGAACACTTCCATTGGATTACATATTTGGACTACAGAGTATACTGGGTGACTCAATGGGTCACCCTACAGTTTCTGTAACGAGATTTTTCTTTTCTCTCCTTTCTTTCGCTTTAAATTTCATTTTGTTTTATCTGGGGCAGGGGGAGATTGCAAAGGTGGAGGGAGAATAGGAACAGACTGGGAAACGAGAGACTGCATAATGTGAAATCCACAAAGAATCAATAAAAAGTTAAATTGAGGGCAAAAAGGCAAAATGTTCTATGTGCAATAAATATACAGCACACCATGGACTTACCTTTAGCATAATGTAGATAGTGATGACTATACAAGGGAATACAAGTGGGCAGATATAAGCAAATCAATGCATAGCTACTTGCTTTATTCATCTATCTGTTGAGAGGAACTTAAAGAACATGTCATTGGTGATGCAAGTCCTACCTATCTTCAAACCTATGAACTTTAATTTGTAATTTTCCAGTCAAAACAGGCACCATTTCTCTGTGTTCATGATATGATGTTGCTTATTATCCTTTCAAATACTCTTCCTGTATTTCATGAAATCCTCAGACATATACTGATGTGTATTCTGTTGAATTTCCGAGTGGAATCCTCTGCATATCTCAGGCTCTATGTTTTCTCAGAATTCTCTTGCGCATTAATTTGCTACACACTCTGGCTATTCTGTTCTCCCAGATTACAGTTTTGCCCACTGAGCCCAAGGAATCTGCTATATTTTTCTGAGCTTTCTTCTAAGTGCAAACTAGGAACTATCTCAATGCATTAAACTGGGAAAATATTAAGGTTTCTCTCATATGCATTATGTGTTTTACATATCCACAGTGCTTAATTATCATGGGAGAGAAGGGAGATAAGGAGGGAAAGAGAAAGAGGGGAGGATTATTTTTCGTGTCAACATATGTGGGGACGAGAGGTCAACTTCAGGTGTCTTCCTCTATTGCTTCCATCTCTTCTTGTATTTTGTTGCAGGATCACAATGAACTAGGAGCTCAACTTCTTAGTCAGAGTAGCTAGCCTTTGAGAACTTGAGAACCCCTTGCCTCCTCTCAATCAAAACTGGAGTTACAGTCACAGAGCACAATGCCTGGTTTTTTTAAGAGGTCCTCATGTTCCCATGGTAAGCTTCAAAAACTGAGCCTTCTGACTGAATACAACTGCCTGACATTTTGAAAGGCATCATTATTAGTCGTTTTCTTGTTCCTTCCTTTTATGATTTTATTAGTTGTGTTAAAATCCATTCTTTTTAGGAAATTCCTCGTGCATGCATGCATGCATGTGTGTGTGTGTTTCTATTTTTATTCATTTTACATACCAACCATACTATCCGCTCCTTCCGGTGTTTCTCGCCTTTCCTACACAGCTTATGAACTCCTCACTGAGGGTGATATTTCATACGGGGAGTCAACAAAGCCTGAAATATCAAGTTGAGGCAGAGCTAAGCCCCTTCCCCCATATCAAAGCTGAGCATGTTATCCTACCATAGGGAATGGGCTCCTAACAGCCAGTTCATGCACCAGGCATAAACCTTGGTCCCTCTGCCAGGGGCCCAACAAACAGACCAAGCTACACAACTTTCACCCACATTCAGAAGGCCTAGTTTGGTCCCATGCAGGCTCCCCTGAGTATCTGTGAGCATCACAACTGGCCTTAAACAATACCTTCAATGCTGCAATAGTGACAATACATGGTGGGAACAACCAACTATTTTCTGATTGGATATATGGCATGTCCTTTAACTGCTTGAGTCCTAACAGGCTGACCAAACTCCAGGGCCAGCCCAAAGCCTATTACTAGTTAAGCTTTACAAGCTAGATTTAGCAAGGTTTTAAAACAATTTCAAATCATATAAATTTCATTTCATGGCTAAGAACCATCTGCTATCCAAATGCACTTTTGATTGGGCCCATCTTATTTTTCCTAATACACTGACAAACACCTTACTTTAACGAGTCAGTTTCTTGATAGGACATTAGGCACAGACTAAAGAACAGAGTAAAATCTCCATATGAAAAGAAAGTCACTATTTCATATGATTAGTTAATATTGGTATTCCATACAGCCAAACCTATGAAAGTGTTGTGTCATAGGAAGAATTCACAGAGTTAAGCCTTCTATCACTCTGTTTTATAGCTATTTATTGTTGCATATTGGTTCAGTAGTTGGATTTTGGCAGTCATCATGAATCTGCATAATTCAACATGTCAGAAGAAAGATATTTGTGTCCTTTACCAAGCAAATGTTAGTAGTAAATTAATTCAATGCCCCTAATTAATTACATCTGAACCAGTATTTAAACAGCAGTGAACCTACCTTGTTCCAAGGCCCAGCACAACATTTCTATGATTTGTGTGCAGTTTAGAAGATCTATGGGTGCCACAATCTCCGAAGAGATGCTTGAAGCAGACTTACAAAGTACCTTCTTCTAGGAGGTTTTCCAAGTGAGAGGGACAATAATGCTTTAACCTACCGAGTTCTTAACTGTTTTGTGAGTCACATTGATGATAACACTTCTTACTCTGTCCTTTTCCTTCTAGCTGGAATTTTCATCTGTAAATTGCTAAGTAATAAGGACAGTTTTCCGTTAAGGGAAGAACTGAATTCAGTGCCTATTCCGGTTTCTAAGCTTTGTTTTCCACAGTTTCTGACAACTCATAAATGGAATTGATGCTGTGTCTCTCCTTAGAGGCTGTTAAAGGGAGGCAGTTGTGGATGTTTGATGCATTTGTATTACTGTGACTTCCCCTCTCCCAAATGTGTTGTACAGTCATGCAGTCAACAGTAAAATGTATAAGTGCACATAAACGATCCCTGTATTGTGAAAATTGCAGAGAAAGACAAGCAATTATGACAGGGAGTACATTAGGCATTGCTGTTTCACTTAGTTTCAGAGCCTCGGCTTTATTCTGTGTTTTGAACTCAATTTCCATATTACTCAGAAGACATTGATCATTACTAGCCTAAGTAAATATTCTTTTTGATTGTCTCAGCAGGCAATCTTCGTGGTCATATTTTAACTCGTCCTGCAGGCAAAGGGGAAATTGATAGATATTTTGGCTGGTTTCTGCCATTATAAGACAGACCCAGCCAGGTGTGGAATAATAATAGCAGGTGGGAAAAAGCTTTGTAAATACTAATTTACATGGCAGAATAATTCAGTGGGTTCATCAGGTATTACCAGCCAAGGAATATAAAGAAAAAAAGTTGTTAAACCCATCATAGGAGTGGGTACACTGAAGCTCAGAGAATACGAGGCACAGCTACATTCCCATGGCTCACCATAAGCTTATCAGTGAACTGAGCTGAACAGCAAGATGTGATTCTCTCACTCATAATCCTAGCATGAAATAATTAATTAATTGAGCTTATCCCCACTCTCTTTTTCTCAGCCTGTCTCTCTATAACCCCTTCCCTCTTCCCCCATTTTAATAAAGGCTATTGACAATAGAAGAATGTAGAGAATTACAATTTTTTTTCCAAAAATTATCATCATCAGCCCCAACTGCACTCTATCTAGTACACCTGCCTCCCCCCTTATGTCTGACTACCTGTCTAAGTTCTCCAGAACACTGGGGCACTTTCCAAATTACTGCTTTGTCTTTGAATACACCATTTCCTAGATCCCTCTAAGTTCCTCTCCCCACCTTAGAGATGTCCCATGTTTACTTATATCCCCTCCAAAGTTTTATGTTGGTCACCCAGAACAGGCTGTCATGGATACCTTCTCCAATTACTCACAGCAGGACACCATGTCTTGCAGTAAACTTTGAGATGCTAAGAGACAGACAAGAATCTCATCATCTTTCTTTTCTCTCTCTCTCTCCAAAGCATGTTTCAAGAAGTAGATTACATTTAGGGATAATACAAAATTTCAAAAGAGTATTGATATTAACCATGGAAAATGCATAGATGCCAATACTTTACATATTATTCAAATAAGAGCATTTTACCATATGTCAGCTTTAATGATAGGGAAATTTTCTCAGCCTTTCTGCTCACATGGTTAATATTTATTGAAAATCAATAGTAGGTAGATTTAAGATTTATATGTTTTAGTTGTTTAAGAATATTTTAAATAATAAATGTGATTTTCTTCTATGCATAGCTTCAAGTTTTATAGAAATTTTAAAGCAGAAACTTGGAGTCAATTTGTTCTTCTTTCTTGTTTTTAATAACTATGGTTTTGAAAAACAAAACAAGTGACTCACTTAGTAAATTCCACTCTCAAAGTAAGTAGTGATGAGACTAGAATCTAAATAAAGGCCTTTCTGAATGTATGACTTAAAAGTCACCTCACGTGACAGAATACAAATACAGCACAGCACTTACAGGCTATAGTGAAGAGTATATGCATGGCATCACATTATCAGTCATGTTAAACCTCTGTATGGAAGAGTCTAGATCGGTAATTGCCGTCCTTTGTTAGAAGGGTGAATGTCTCCAATTTGTTACCACTGCAAATTCTTACATCTATCTTTTCAAGTGATTTTCTTTTCATTTCCATTCTCTGTTGGTCCTTAATTTCCTGATTTCTATTAGAATCATTGTCCACTGATGCAACAATTCTCCTGGTGACTTTTCTCCATGAGTTATTGTTCCTAGCGGCCTCCCAAACAAGGCTACCAAGTATCATATTTTGCCTAAATGGATACTAAAGCCATTTAACATAAGCTAATTAAAATTTGGATGCCCTTCATAAGCCTACCATATGATGGATGGAGATGAGCTCTACCATCATTATAGAGCACATTACTTTTGTTTGGCCTGTCTTATAAAACATTCTGAAACGATTTATTATAGCTTCCCAGGCATGTAGAAACATACTTCTTTTGTTAAGGGACAATAGTTTAATAATAAAGCAAGTTTGTTATTTTTTCATTTCCACGCTGATTTGCTTTCAGTGTTTTCTCTCCCTTGGGTCCTCTGTATGTCCCCGTCTTCTTGTCACGGGCAGGGTAGGGGAAATGTGGACTAAATGCAGACTTTTGAGGTCAGTCTAAATGATTGCATTCTTATTTTTTCAGGAAGGTTGTATTCATTGCAATCATCTCTCAAAGACGTATAAATTCTTCATACAGTTTTCCCCCAGTGAGATTGGTTATACACCGTGTTGGTTAAAGAGAGAGCTACAGAATTTAAAGCAGAAAAATCTCTTCTGAAGACAGTGCTTTTGCTTTACCCACACCTCCTTAAGTATATTACTAAGTGGGTTGAATGGCCTTAGATTTTGTTTGATGGAATAGCATTCTCACAATTAATGTGCCAAATGAATTATTCCCTGTCTTAGATGGCCATGAAATAAAAACAGAGGCAAAATGATCAAGTATAGCTTTAGAAACTGGTACACATTTATGATATGTGAAGGTTGTGCTGGGAGGGTCATGTGTGGATTGACCTGGAAAGGCATGGAGGTGGCTGCTGAGATGTTTTAAAAAGAAAAAGGTTTAAAGTAAGGGAACCTATCTCCATTACTAGAAGTCAAAACACGTGCAACTGACATCTTACTCCAAATTCCATCCCTTAAAGGAAGACAGAGACAAAAGAATTGCTGAGCAAGCAATAGAATGAAAATAACTATAATTAGGAGCTCTGGATTTAACTGAGAGACTCTGCCACAAAAAACTAAGGAAGAGGGAAAGACTCTTGATATCAGCCTTGGCCCTCGACACTCATGTGCTCACAGATACACACAAACACACCATATACATTATACATCAAAAGAAGGAAAATAAAAAAATGTATAATATGTTCTTAAATATTGTTCTAGCTCAGTCATTTGAGAGATGAAGACCTTTCTTTACTAACTCTTAGGAGTGGCATGAGGAATTTCTTAGAGCACATGTAAATGATTAGCACTTACTGGACTGTGGATCTTACTAATTGAAGATAAAACCAAAGAGGTTAGAACAATTGCATGCCATGTTCTTTGGAGTTCTTATTTTGCTTTACCTAATAGGAAGACTACTAAAGGCAAGAACAATACAACTTGCAGTTTTACTGAATTGTCCATTTGATCATGGCTACAATTCTCTGTAAAAGTCCTTTCTAGGTTTCCTTATAGTCTTGCAAATGATGTGTGTTGATCTTACTCCAAAAGCCTTCTTGGTTTCAGGTTTGATGTCATGGCTACAAGTCTAACTGGATACTAACATGATTACAATTGTTGGGGGTAGGTAAAAACCTAGTCACTTAGCTGTAGGAACAAGGACATTGGCTTTGCCTTTCAGTGACCTGACACTTGAAGCTTTTAACAGTCACAGTACAATGCACTTGTTTGAGTTTGGATTTACTTTTCTACTTATCTTTCTTTGTATTCTTTCTGCAATTATGTGTTACTGTGTACACTTAACAAGTCTCTAGAATTTCTTTGCTACATAGTTTTATTCAGAAACTTGAAGTTCCTACTTGTATATCTGGTTACCTTTGCACAATTTTTAGCCTTCTGCTGAGAGTTAAGCACCAATCTCACTATCAGGAGACAGATAGAGGTAGAAACTATTTGGTGGAAATGAGCAAGCAGTAAGATAATTATGGAACATGAAATTGCAGGCCTGGGTGACCTTTACATAATCTTCTGCTGTGAAGAAAGATAAAGACAAAAATTAATAAATCTATGTGCAGTTCTAGATGAATATAGGCAAATCATATACTTCCTAAAATGTATTGACATCAGCATGTCATCTGGTATATTGATTTTAAACTGTGCCAAAAATCTATACCTTGCTCTAGATTTTATTCCTCTCCAGCTTATAATTTGACTATATTCTTTCAAGGTTTATACAACATAAAATGCTGCTCCTTTGACAAACTCTGTGCTGTCTTCAAGCTGTTGATTGTCTGGTTAACAAGATTCAACATTCCTTCTTCAAGTTTTGACTAAAAATTTTCTTGTATCAATGTATTTAACTGACAAACAAGATGCTGAATTCCTTCTGCATAAGACATAAAAAATAAGAGCAGGATGCTAAATAAATTTGAGACAAATAAACGAGTATATGAAAGTTATAAACATGTGGAGTTATACTAATATATTTAAGTAACCAGAAACTCTGTTAATAGTTTTATTCCCATTAATAGCATGCAGCAATTGGAATAGAAAAGAAGAGTTAATGCAGTATTATATAATATTGTTGAGTAAATATTGATATGATTTCTCTTTTAATTTGGCAAGAAAGAAAAATATTCAGCAGTAAATTGATCTGGATATATTAAAGACAGAAAAAATATTTTAAACCATAATACATCTATTAGATAATGAGAGGCAATATTTAAATAAAAGTATACATAGATACCTTCTAATTCCCCATTTATTTCTCCCATTTGTCATCCAAGAGAAATACACATGTCAGAAAAAAAGACCGTGTTTAAGAAAGCATCAATCCTTGTTTCTAACCCTTTAGACAAAGTCTCAAACACACAACTTGTTTGGGTGAAGGTTGTGATGACCTACATGGTGGGGCACTGGAGAATCAGGTGCTAAAACTAATTTCCACATAGTTCTGTGTTGGGAGGAGGTTGAGCATAAAGATTCATCCTGGAGATAATTGCAGTGTATGAGAGTTATGCCTCAGAAGGAAGATGCTATCATCAGCACGGTGATTGACAATAAATTATAGTGCAGTTGATGATAGATCTGTAATTACATTACAAATATTTATCTTCAAAAAATTCTCCCTGAGTCTCTTCTCATATGATGTGCCTTCCTGCCCCTCCTTCTCTTTCCTGAGATCAATTGTGATTGAATCCAAAATCTATGCTGAAAATATCAACAAAATAAAAGGTTTGGTTTGATTAAAACTTGGATAATAAATGAGCCTCTCAGCAGAAGGCATTTTTTTCCAGTTTTAAAGTTTCCATCTAAGAAAAGTGGCAATTCAGATAGACATGTGGGTTTTCTCAGATTCAAAAACACTGAAGAAAATTTGCATGGAGATTTCTCCATCTAAACATCTCTTACCAAACATCTCTTATTAAACCAAACTGCTGTTGGCCTCTACACTTGAACACACCTTTCAGTTTGGGTATCAGGGACCAGGCACTGGAGAAGTTACTTTCTTAAAATAATGATGATGATGATAATGAACTAAATTCCTTCACTTCAATCTATGAAACAATTTATCAAACAGTATTATCAACCTCTTAGATCTACTTCTCTATTTAAATCTATTTCTGTCACTTTGAATGTATCTTTAACACTGTTCACCTAGATTATTTCAGCAGACTTTTGACAGCCTTTATTTCTCTAATTGAGACATTCTGCTATTATAGCCCATGCCCTTGTGGGCGCTTTGGCAAAGTGTCTAGGTTCAGATCATGAGGTTGTATTTTCATTGCCTCTCTACCTGGCTTCTATCTAATATTTTAATTAGAATTCACTAAGCATCAATTCTGGGGTGATGGACACAACAATGTCATATGAGGTTATCATCTTCAAACTTTGCATGAAAGTGAAAAAAAATCTTGTAAAAGCTGCTTCTCACCTGGTGCTTCATCTGTAAAACAGTTATTCCATTAAAGGCACAGATAAGAAAATTCTACAAACCATTGTCCTATGCCATTTACTAACACACTTACACACTGTTACCCAAATGCATTCCAGTGTGGTCCAAAAAATGCAGCTGTAAACTGCCTGAGACAATATTACAGAAAAAAAAATTCTGATGAAGGAGCAAGTAAAAGTCTTTTGTGATGAACACCAAAGAAACATCTTTTTTGTCAGTTATTGAAAGAAAACTGAATATGAGACATAACTATCCTTCAGTGTGAAAAATTTATGGGCTTGTGAATGCCCAAGGAAAGTAGCAGGAAACAGATTTCTAATAGGAAGTAATGTCTGCAGCCAAGCACATTGTGCAACTGCAAAGTACCCCCTCCAGCGTTCTGTTCACTTCTTGCCTCTCTTCCTTGAAACCAAGGCAACTGGTAATGGATCACAGAGATGACCTGGTAAGCAAGGTTTTATACATATTTGGGGTGTTGGCCTATTTGTTTTTGTTTCTTTTAAAACTCGTAATTTCTTTTCTGTTTACAAAGGCCATGCAGTAATCTGAATTGCCCAGTCAGAGCCATGACACCAGAGCAGATGGGGCCCTCTTTCTCACTTAGAAGTTAGGTACCTGTTGAAGACAGATATTATTATAGGTTTCATGATCACCTTGCTATGCTAACTTCCTTGAAATTAGAAACTGATGTGATTCCTTCTGAGATGGCATTTAGAGGTATCTGCAGGTGAACAGAGATAGCCACCAGAGGACTGGTGCATTTGCTTATCATTGAGTTTTAATCACCATCTCCAAACTCTGCTTATAATTTCCAAAACCGCCCTTTATGTTGACGACACCATCCCCCTTTGAATATTAGGATATGGAAATGACTATTGATTTCGCATGCACTCATACTGGAGCATCCCACTGTAGACCTGATTATGTTCCAGTCTCTGTAAGCAAAGATAAAAACGCTTTCCACCCACCAACCTAAAAAAAAAAATTGCAGATTGTTGAAGTGTGCCAATTTGAATCTGGTTTATGGGTAATCACATTTCCTTGGATTGTGCCTTCATGATTTGACATTGGGAATATATGGATCAGTCTCAGAAAAAGCTCCCCAGATAGATCTGTGTGTCCTGCCAAAGCACTTCCTATTTTCAGTTGCCTCTGCTACACTCCTTATGGTAACCTCATCACTTCCCAGCCTTCCAAGTCTCACGGCGTCTATTATAATAGCTTCCAAAATGGGTACTGGCTTTTGGTTTTGCTGTATCGCAACAAGCTTTTTTCATGTGCGCTGGAGTGTTGTTTTCAAAAACATGAATCCATGATGCTAGGCCTGTGCTGAGCTTCTCTCAGATGTCCTGTACTTGTTGCGTGTTCTGTCTCGTACTACTAAGGGAGGCTTTGGAAGTCTGTCTTCTGGCTCTAGGTCACCACTCTAATCACGTCTCTGGCTTTATATCCGTGGCTCACAATATGACCCTCTTCAGAGTAGAATTATATCTTCTGTGAATTTTTTCATAATGCCTACTGATTTGATCGCATTATAAAGGAAATGAAGTGAAACACTTTTTAAAAATAGGCATTCTCCTTTGGCAAATAATAGTTTCTCACTGAAGCAAAGGTTCAGTCAGCTTACAGAAACTGAAGTGCTTCCCTGCTCAGAGAGGACAGTCTTGCCAGGTCTCCCTGGTGCAGACAGTTGCCTCCTGTGGTCTATTGGCAACTTCCTCTCTTTCTGAGCTCTGGCTTCTCCCAAGCGGCATGTTGAGAAGCTGAGCTGCCAACACATGCAAGAACCACAGCCTTTGGATTCTGTCGCTGGAAATAGTCATTGCCTTGCAATTTAATGCCAAAAACAAATTTAAAACACACAGAGAGAAGATTCTAAAACTGAATCACCCAAATAACTCATCTAACTGTTGTGGATTGAGGGTAGTATGGACATCAAGGTCTTCTGCAGTCGGAGAGAGGAAGCTAAAATTTGAGGACAGAAATGAAATGGCAGGATTTAGATGGCAAAAGAGGATGAAATAGGGAGAAGAGAATGATATTTGAATCTTGAACTTGAAGCTACAACCGCAACCTCCAGACATCAGTCTTTATATATTAGTTTCCTGTCTCGTTGCTGTTGCAAAATAATCGACAAACGAGCTTAAGGTGCATATATGTGGATCTGTTTTTTCTCATTATTATTATTATTAGTAGTAGTAGTATTAGTATTATTATTAGTATTATTATTTATATTTTGCTAATGATTCAAGAGGATGGCACGGAATGCTTGATGGCAGCAGAATGGAGTTACTAACCACATGGCATCCAGTCAAGAAGCAAAGAGAAAGAGATGAATATAGGCATATAACTTGTTTTCCCTCTCTCTTTTTTGCTTCTTCTTATTCAAGCAGGAACCACATTCAAAGGGATTGTGACAGCCTATTCAATATAAACCTTTCTACATTTATTATAGATCTTCCCTTCTCCATTGTAACTTTCTGGAAATGCCCTCGCAGCCATATACAGAAGCAGAGTTAATAAGTGCTTCCTAAACTAGCTAAGCTGGCAATGAGGATTAACCATCACACCTTAGCTATAGTTTATATGTCTTCTTTTCTAAAGGAGATAATTCTATAGTTTCTTAGTGCTTGCTAGGGTTTCTTTTTCTTTGTCAAAAACTGAATAAGAATGAAGAGAGGAAAGAAATTGGGCTAGATAGAACATGTAATACTTTCAAAATAAATTCTTAAATGCATACCTATATGTCTGAATGCTAGGTGTGTGTGTGTGTGTGTGTGTGTGCATGTGTGTATTAGCATCTAAGGCGTTTCATTGCAATGGGTAATAAATAAGATTTTTTGATGTATGTCAGGGCAGAATAGAGCTATGTGGGGAAACTGAATACAGGAAGAAAGAAGGTGGAGTCAGGCAGACAGCATATTGCTGCTGAAGGAGAAAGACACCAGAACCTCACTGGTAGGCCACAGTCTCATGGTGATACATAGAATAATAGAAATGGGTTAATTTAAAATGTAAGAGCTAGATAGGAATGTGCCCAAGCCATCGGCAAAACAGTGTTGCAATTAATATGGTTTTTCTGTGACTATTTGGGTCTAGGTGGCCAGGAAACTAAAGTGCTTACAATCATTTAACTTTTAAATTTTGCAATTCAATTACCACTTCAAATCTGGTTTCAGATTTTAACACAGACAATCATTGGTACAAATATAATAAATAGTTTTAAAATTTTGTTTAAATTCATTAATGTGTGTACATGAGTATTGACACTGTTTGCCATGTCGTGTCTCTGAAGGGTCAGTCGACAGCATTCCAGGACTGATTCTCTCCTTCCAACGTATGGGTTACAGGAATTGCTTTAACTCAGGTCCACAGGCATGGCAGGCAGCAGAGAATTGTATCCATTGAGCCATCTTGCCAGTCTCACCCAAATACTATAGACAAATTGTACCTTGTAATATAGCTTTAGGAATTTAGTACCTCTGATGATTTAATTATCTGAGTATGTGTATGTGTGTATGTGTAACCACTGCCCCCCAAAATCTCCATTATCAGAAGAAAGGTCTAATGCTAAAGGAAAATTTTCAAATTTCTCACAATTATTTTTCAGCTTTCTGAAGGCAGTTCTTATTTACTATTTTTTGATGAATATAAGTAAGTATTTCCACTATGGAAAAGAAATTTATCAAAATACATTTTCATGACTGGAAAATAGATTTCTGAAGTCACATTCAATTGTGTAAAAACTTAGAAGAGGAAAAAATGGGAAAAAAACAACCCAAAGACTGGAATTCAGTTCTTTCTAAAGTCCTTTGTAGAATAAAGACAAACCTTGTAGATCAAGGAAATTTTTAAAAAGAAAAATAAAGGTAAAGGAGAGAGAATTACTCATCGTTTCTCCTTAGATTTCTCTTTGGACTTCCTAACAGAAAGGGCTTCCAGCTTCTTAGCCGTTCTTTCTTTTCTCTCCCTACAGTCCCTTTTCTGCATTCTTCAAACTTTGTTTGAACTATTGTGGATTCCCAGCATTTAGGAAGTGGGATGCAAGCAGTTTAGACTTTGGGTGCTCATCAACAATGTCAACATATGTATTTCAGACTCAGGTGTGGTTGCTGCCAGCATTCGGCTTCAGCACCATCATCAGTGTAATATAATGGCTGGTATATATTTTCAGGGTCTTGTCCCACCTCATGAGAAGATCGACGATCCCTTTCTCCTTTTGCCTCAAGAGCTTCACATCAATGGTGTCTTCTTCATTCTATTCTGGGAGGTCATTTCCTCAACCAAAACAGAATAACTTTGCTCACTTCATCAAAAAGTTCCTCTTCCTATGGAAAAGCAACTAACTATTGGTTCAACGGAGGGTCATGGTTTGACTAATCTGCCTTCACTATGAAGGTATGGTTCATATGACTGTCCTTGGCCATGGAGGTGTGGCAACGACAGCTTGATTGACTCAGGTATCACTGGATTGGACCATGATACTCCCGCCACCTAAGGAACAAGCATTAAAACACGTGGACCTATGGAGAACTATCTAAAATTAAAATCACAATAGCTTCGCAGAAAAGACTAGTATAGACTAGAAGCCTAAAACTTAAGGAAAATTTGGAGCTCCACTCCCATCCTTGATTATCCACCCACTTTTCTTCCAATCAAAATATCTTGATAGTGGCAAGAAATTAGATTGTTATATTCATTTTCTGTTTTTCTTGTAGAGCAAACTCTCCATGATTCCATGCTCACAGCATTCTGAAAATCAAGTAAAGCAGAAGATTCAAGGATATGTGTAGCAAGTATTGCAGATACCGGAAGTGGTCACAGTCCTTGGATGTATAATGAAGGTTTTCTTAATAAATTTTTAGAATGCGTTATATTAGATTTCTAAGTCTATATGAGCGAAGAAACATAAAGCAGATGATTAATGACCAGAAAAAAATTCATTCTTTGACAGTTTTGGAGGGACTATGGAAAGCAAAGTAACAAATGGAGCATGCAGCTTCTGAGACCAAGTTAAATCTTTGCTTGGCTCCTTCTGGCATTGGGTATTTGCCTTTATTCCTTCGCAGTCATCCGCTGTGGCTTCATCACTTCAATTTGTTCCCTGTTGTCATACGGCATTTGCCCTTTGTATTCTGTTTTTACATGGCTAGTTACCCATTCCTTAGGGGTGCCAGGAACATATTACATCAAGGCCCACTCTTGTATATTTCTCTTACCTTGATTACACTTCCAACATAAAACTACACTCACAAGTACCAACACTTAATAGTTACCTTTTGCTGGGCTATATTTTGATTGACAGCACTTCTCACTGCATAAGGACATGATTTTAGACAATGTAATTTCAGTAACTATGCCTTGTTTCAGCCTCAGAGTGATGAGAAGAAAAAGAGATGGAAAGCTGGAGAATAATGGTTGCTACTAGGTGAGGCCCACCGTCAGAAGATAGGTCAAGTCTTGGCCAAGGATAGTACCCAGGGAAACACATATTGAAAAGGGGATGGGGAGAAAAATAAGTTAATAACTGCAAATGTGTCCAGGGGAAAACTCGGGGTTTTAAGATCAAGCTCACATTCTGAGCCAACTAATGAATTGAGAAAAGTTAACTCTTAAGGGCAAATAAATAAAAATTAATTAGTTTCTTCCAGAGTGCAAAAAGCAGAGGTGGATTTTTATGCACTTAGTTCTGTGCCATAGATTCACATTCTTTGATGCAGTACTGGACCTGTATCTTCTAACATCTCTGAGTCTTGATTACCTTATAATTAGAATGGAATAGCTAAGTCCTGATTTGATAGAGAGTTGGAAAAGAATGGGAGTTGTGACAGATGAGGAAAAGCTGAACACATACAACTTTTGCTTCGGAGTTCTTACGCTGTTGTCCAAAAATGGCCTTATAAATGTTTCTCATTAGTTGGTGAATTTACAAAGGTAGAGCCTTTGCTCTTTCCGAATCTGACATGCTGCTCGGTGCCTGAGATACACATGGCATTAGGTTGGTGTAGTGATATGGGGGGTGGGCCCTGCTTTTCGTCCAGCCCAGCTCCCGCACGGCTAGCTTATACCCCGA
>LOEQ01003961.1:217299-236964 GCA_001685075.1 Bramus lutescens
TATTAACCAATGAAAGTAACACATAGACAGATGACCCTCCTACATCAGGTTGGCATTAATTGGATTATTCAAAAATGAAAGTCTCAACAAATTATCTCCATAGTTTCTTATTAAAAAGACATTTTATCATAGTCTGATATATTCAAATGTGCTTGCTCCTCTTGTCTGCCACAGGAATAGTCAGAATGCAAGGATTTAGATAAAAAGGGTAGTACCTTAAGAGCAAGAGTCGTGGAGAGAAAGCCAGTATAGTTAATAATTCCTATCCACAAAACAGTGCAATGAGAACTCCTACAGCCGTCCAAATTCATGAATAGTAAAGTCCCATAGATAACGTGTGTAGAGCTTGCATATCGCTGATGTACATCTGACTGTGCAGTCTGCCTCCCTTCCAGATCACTTACAACATCCAACACAGTGAAAATAGTTGTTGCATTCCTCTCTTTTGAACAATGACAGAAAGAAAACTTGTCTGTGCATGTCTGAGACAGACAGTGTTTTTACTCAGTGCTGTCCACCCACGCTTGGTCTTGAACTGAGATGCCCTGCGCTGCTTGTATGTTAAGCAGAAAGAGGACCTTTGGGAGACTCATAAATTGAATGTACATTTATGTAAAAGGGCACAGATGGAATGGAAGCTTTTTCCTCCATTGTGTCGTTTCAATTAGAGAAGATGCCAACTTCCTAACCCCATTACACCTGCTGGAGTATTTACGATGCTACTCGCTCTCCTTTCATCAGCTTCTGTGCAGATGAGCTAACGGAGATGCGGCAACATGAGTTTATTAATCAGGGAGAATGAGAGGTTTTTCAGTTTTCATTTCCCATGCCCAAAGCCCTTACTTTGAGAAGATTGTGAGAAATTGAGTTATTAAACTGCAGAAGGAGCAGGCTGATGTGNNNTCTCAAGGTCAGCTGCCCATTGGGCCTGCCATAGGGGTTCCATGGTGGGGAAAATCAATACACTTAAGAACAACCGGAAGTCAAATGCCTTTCTGTGACCCAGTCTAATGACTCCAGCTGGCTTTGCTCAAAAGATCATCCTTCCTTTTCACCTGTCTTACCTACTTATTTTTTTTTTAAAGTCAGGATCAGATAACAGCTTTCTAGAATGTTCATATAAGAGAAGATTTTGTTGCTAGAACAGGGTCAGATGGAATCATCCGCATCCTGAGACTTTTCCTCTTATTGTTCCTGTCTCCTTGAAGCCGAGGCAAACAGGAAAAGCCATTCAATAATGCTGCTGAGAGCTTAGTATTTCTACTTATAGTTGTTAAATTGCATTAGAGTTGTTATCTTCCTAGTCCTCACCCCAACCCTACAAAGCAGATGTTGCAGTCTTTGCTTTAGAAACGTGATCTCTGCTCCAAGGTCTTGGCTTCTGTGTTTTCTGCTGGGAAAGGTTTTCACAATTACAAGGTGAAGAAATAACTTTCCATTCCACCGTTAAAGATAAAAAAATAATAAAACAGTTACTTGTTATCTCCTGTGTAGTTGTTAACTGTGGCTATGGGTAGCCAGGGAAATATAAGTAGATAAGCTACAAAGTTTCTAAGTGGAAAACTAGTCAGCTTTGGATAACTGCTAAAATACCTAGAGCAGACAACTTGGAAAATAACTAGGTGTACTTAATGCAAAGTTTTTCAAGAAGGAATTCAAACTAGTAAGTTGCACATTTTGGAGAGGGTTTCCCTTGACTGTGTCACATTGTGATCTACTCTATAAAAGCCACTAATGTTCAATAGTGTATATGACTTACAATATGACGTTAGTTCTCAGAAGCCTCATCTCTAAGTAGCACAGTGGAATACATTTCTAACCTCTTAATTCCTTTAGCACAGTACTTTGTTGTTGAACCCCCATTACGAATTTGAAGAGACAAATATATTCTGTGACAAATAGTACTAATCTTTAAATCTCACGTTCTATTGCTGGCAAATTTCTTGTCAAAAACCAGGGTGTCTCTGTTTTGCTCCTAGTACCCATTTTGAGTCTGCAGTTATGTTAAGTTTCTGTTTACTATAAAACTTGATTTTCTATTTCTCAGAGCTAGGCAGTGCCCAAACCCGGTAACCATAGAATGTACCATAAACTACACCCACCCCCAAAGCTACCTGTTCTCATAAATGTTCAGCACTCTAAGAATAATTCCATAACTCACTTTCCTTAACTGCCTGGTCTCATTTCTGTAATTATGCCTATACACAAAATCCCTGACCTTACGGTTTTGCCTTACCAAAAATAGCATGAGAAATTGGTTTATGCCTTATGTCAGAAATCCCATTTTATGGGGAGAAAGCCACTGTTTTGGCTCTGATGTGTACATGAATAAAACTTCCTTTAATTTGGTCATAATTTCGGTCAGTGGTCTTTCTTCTCCTGAGTTTGTGATTAACAACATATACAGAAAATACACATCATATCATTTTCTAAAATAAATTTATAAATGTTCCAAATGAGCCCTTAGCATTTAGTAATTAAATTAACATTATTTTTATAATCTTGTGACTAAATTATGAAATTCATTAGCATTTGTTTTTAAAAGAAGAAATCAATATAAAACAAGACCAGGAAAAGAGCTTCTTTCTTTTCTTTTTCTTTGTTTGTTCTTTGAGATAGGATTTCTCTGTGTAATAGCCTTAGCTTTCCTGGAACTAGCTCTTGTAGACCAGGATGGCCTTGAACTCAGAAGATCAGCCTGCCTCCGCCTCCCAAGTGCCGGGAAGTGAACATCAACAGATGGAGAGAAAGAAAGGGACTGGTGGGTAAGGCCTCCCAGACTCAAAACAGTGAAGTGGTATAGCATATGGAAGAGATAAAATTTCTTAGGTAGTTCTTTGTCCCATTTTCCTGAGCCTGCAGAAATAAGGGTCAAAGCCCAANCACGTGAAAGAACCAGTGAGGAAAAATAAAGGAGATGAGACATAGAAAATACAAAAGCAAAGTTGGAACCAGGAGGTCTTGCGTAAGATGATGACTTATGTCAAGTAAGTTTGTTAAAAAAAAAAAAGTATCAGTTTATATATTATTTGCAAGGGGTAAAGTGGCCAAAGTCAGTCGAATGCTGGATACCTCTGACACAGCTGCCTAAGGACTGATACCACAGCCCAGTGGGAAGAATCAGGTCCCCGGAAGCCACAGTCTCGACTCATTTTGAGGCACTGGCTCAAGCGCCACACAGGTCTTGCAAGTCCACCCTGAATAAGGACACAGAAATAAAGTCCTCTTCGTCCTTTCACTGGGACCCTTAAGAAAATCTCGGGTTGGTCTAGCGTCCCAAACTCTTGTATGACTGGGGCAGATTAGGTTATTAAGGGCCGAATCTTTTACAAGAGATTTAATTAGACATGCATTGACTTGTAATATCAACCAGAACAAAATACTACAAATTGCAGGACTGGTAGCAATCGAAATGTGATTTCCTATGTTTATGGGGCTAAAAATTCAAACTGGAAGTACTGGTGAGGCTATGGTCTTATTGAATTGCCTACATAATTCCTCCTCCAAGGTTCCACAATTATATAGCTACAGGAAATCTTCCCCTTCTTTGGGTTATAGAAGAACCACTTTATTTTTTTTTTCCTTTACTATATTCTCACACAGTTTTCTCCCCTGGCATATATTACCTGCTTTTGTAAGGATCTTAGCTGTCTGATTAAGACTCAGCTGTATCTAGACAAGTCCCATCCCAACTTGATTACCTCTAGGTAGACCTTGTTTTCAAATGAGGTCCAGTCACAGTAAAGAAGTGTGTATGCGCATGTGTGCGTGTGTGTGTGTGCGTGCGTGCGTGCGTGCGTGTGTGTGTGTGTGTGCTACTTCCATTGCCATTAGAACAACAATAAAGCAAGGATTTGAATTAAGTGACTGGACCTAACTTTCATGTGAGTCGGATGTATTGGGATGCCTGTGTCCTAACTAATTGGAATTTAAGGTTTATCATACCTTGTAATGTTTTAGACTACCTCCCACTGTTTTCTGGCAGCTTACACAGCAGACGTCTAGCTGGCTTTACTTTTTTCCCCCACTGTCTCCTCTCCTGCTGCTTTGGCCCTCACAGACTTTTTAATGGACAATAAATCCTCCCTGGCCTCCAGTCACTAAATCACGATCTTAATAGCATCCTATTAATTGTGCAAAATAAGGAATTGAAAGAAACCATATAGTTATTTTTTGCATTTTAATTAAATTCCTATTGATTTGGAAAGACAGATTTACTGAGACCTTAACAACCCAAAGCACATATAACTGAGTTGTTAAGTCTCAATAAATATTTTTGGGAAATCAATTGAGTTTTGATTAACAACAGATATCTACTTTAATAAATCTCAGTGAAATAAGCTGTTGAGTATAGGTAGATGTTTTAATTAAGCTGGGCTTTCCTATTCATATACCTAACTGTCTTGACTGAGAATTGCTTACCTAAGCCTTTTACTTGGTACAAAATAAAAAGAAAAGTCTATTCATTGGTTTTCACAGAATGAGTGAATAAAAGACTGTCCAGGGTGAATCTGCATGAAGACTGGATGAAAGCCCTTAGAATTTGAGCCTCTTAGGATTTTCTTACTTTTAGCCTGGTTTTCCGTGAATATCCTTTTAAGATTTTTCTTAGCATTGCAGCCCATGTGTGTTTTCTTTTCTTACACAACTACAGGTCCTGTATGAAATAGTAAGCTTTCTTGTATCCTAGAACAATCATCCAATTGTGATATCTCATTTAATAGATGCATCATTCATGTCGCCATGTTACTGTTTCTAGAATCAAGACCAGTACCTAGCACAGATACTTCCTTTTTCCTCTAAATGGGACTTATTATTGCGCTTTACTTTGTACTTAGTGTTCAAATCATTGTTAGCATATAGGCCTATTTTATTCACGTAAGAGGGCGTTTCATAGTTTTTGGAGTCTTTCCATATTCTACTTTACAGCCTGAACTTTAACACTGAATCCTTTCTCCAAGACCTCCGCACATGCAATATTGAAATGTGTCATGTTACTACAGAAATTCTGTAGGCTATTAACATTCATCCAGGAGTAGATTCTTCCCCTTCTGCGAAACCCTTATACACACCTGCATCTACCTAGAGAATGCACAGCTGTAATTCCTAAAAGCTTGATCTATAACCCTGTGTTGGATATTGATAAACTGTTGACGTCTGGCTTCGTTGGACATTGAAAAACAGATTGTACCCAGTGCATCATAAATTACCACCTTAGAGTCATTTGTACATCGTCAACACTCCACATGTTGCAGCAATGCCCACAAGGGAAGGGGTCAAAGTTGAGAAGGCTTGAAGGCATTCTTTCTGCAAGCTTCCTCTACCAAAGTCTAAGCACATACAAGAGGTTAGATGCTTGTCTACGTCTAAGTTAACAGGACTCAAGTTTGGCTCCCAGCTAGTAACTATGAAGCATTTATAAAGATTTACACCTAAGTGACAATGTGAATGTGCCCTGCATTGGAGGCGATAGGCTTAGCAAAGCAGTTAAAGATCCTCTTGTCTCCAATATCTGGCATTTCATGTAGTTGAGTCAGTTCCCCAATGTCACACCATTAACAAATGAACAGCCTGGCATTCCATGGTAAGACAGTCTGGGCAGAATTATCTCCTGAGTGCTACCCATTTATATCAAGAGACATAGTCCTTTTAGTTTAAACCTCAGTCCCCAGCCTCAGTCAGTTGAGATGATAACTGGGCTTGTCATTTGGTTTCACTTTTTTCCTGTGACATTTTCTCCCTTATTCCCTTATCACTGCATCTCTTGATTGACAACCCCTGAAAGACTGTGGAAAATTCTCCCCTTGAATTTGCTAACACAATCTACTGTCTGCCTGATATATGTCTGCTCCAAACGTGGTGCAAATGTTTGGTTAAAGATAATGACCCAGCCTGAAAATGACTGTGATAAAAATGTCATGTAATTTTCCAGGGTGACTTTGAAGTAAAGGCTTCCCATATGAATGTGGGGGACTTAAGGAGGCAGATATTATTATTTTCCTTGATGAACATTAAATCGCTCTCTTCTTAAGAGCCTCCATTGCTAATTTCTTTTTTCTTCCGTGGCTGGGCCACAGCAATGCTTGAGACCCTCTCAAGAAAACAATTCCTAGGAGCATAGTTTTCTTACAACTCGCTGCTTCAGATAAGAATAATGTTAAAACATGAAGTCAAGCTGAATCATATTGGAAATCAGGGTTTGTTTTGTGGATTTAGAACTATTTGAGTCTAATTTTCCCCCTCAAACATTAGATTTGTATGGGAAGAATGAAAGGAAAAACAATTTCCAAAATCGCTGTCATGAAGAACAGTGTTTCTGAAATGTCAGTCCAAGTGAGGACAGTTTTAGTTGAAAATACAGAATTGGGAGCTTTCCCAAATTCAAATTTAATAAGTCTCAATTAGAGCCTAGGGATTTATATTTCAACAAAGCATGTTAGTTATTTCCAAAGTATATTAAGCACCACCATGGCTTGAGAAACCCAAGCTAATAATAATAATAATAATAATAATAATAATAATATAATAAAGAGAAGGCAGTCATTTGTTGGGTGCTAAACAGAGTGTGTGCAATTGTACCCAGCAATTGGCACAATCACTGCATTGTACTTGTCGATGGCAATCTATGCCACTAATCTTTTTATTCCCCTCCCTGAGTTGTTTATAAATGTGAATAAACAAAGTAGCTTTCCTTCAAGACTCTGTAAAGAGCTTTCCTGTCTTCTGGTGCGGTCATCCCAACAACAGGATAGCAATTCTTCTGTGAAAAAAAAAATATACTGTGCTTTCCAAAGCAATTAGACTCCAGACCCTTACCTGGGAATGACACAGAAAATCTCCAACACATTTTCACTTGCTTTAGGTTATGTTTTTTTTTCAGCCTATTTGAAAAGTATATTTTCTTCACCCAACTCATATCTCTCCAGCTTTCATAAAGACTGATTAGTTTTAACTCATAATATTGGGAAATCTCTATGCAGATTTTAAAGAATGAACAAAGACTCATTAATATTAATGTACTATTATAAACACTATTATTGGTTTTTTTTGCAAGGGTCTTATTGAACAAACAGACAAGGACTAAGTCAAAACTATTCACAAATCGCAGACAAGGACTAAGTCAAAACTGTTCACAAATCAGTTTCCCTTATGAGCATCTTACTTATCATTCCTGAGAGGTAATGCTTTTTAGAAATATGCATGGTTGACTGAGACACTAACAATGTACTCTCTGAAGGTCAACACGGCTGAAGAGTGGCTCAGTCTAATTAGGTTAAGCTTAAGGTGATAATGTGTGGACTGTCAGCATGGAGAGCATTTATTCTTTCTTCTTTTCTAAACCTGTGTCCTTGGAAACAGGCAATTAACATGCTGCTGGGAAGAGCAGCCTAGACAACTAGAGAGTAAATTTGAAAGGCTTTCCGTCCCCTGACAGAGCAAAAAGAGAGGCTGAAGAGCTGACTCCTCCCTCAAAGTCTGTGATCCCTGCAGCCCTTTTGGTTGGAAAGATGTGAACCTCTCCAATTGCTCATGTACATAGAAATGGAAATGTTAAGGGAATTAGTTAAGAGTCTAGCTGAGGACGAAGTGACGGAAGAAACTTAGCTTCTGTCCACTGAAGTCCACTGCCTCCAGAGATTTATGACTCCCACATATTTTATTTATAATATTTTAAAGCAGTTATTGGCAATGACAGTAATGTACAAAATAAAAGTTGCATTGTAAACTAAAGCCAGAAAATAAGAATAATTTCTATCATATCTTCTTTAAATTATTCCATGTCCACGAACATCACAGAGTTTTTTTTAATAGGAAGTCTTATAGAAAACTATTACAAAGTTTATTTCATTAAAAGCTTCCAGCTACCCATATTCATGTTTTCTAAATTGCTTACCTAAAGATTTACCAATGTTAAAACAGGAGAAATAACTTTCGCAGAGAAGAACACATGATTTCACTGTCCAGTACAAAATGATCAGTCCAGAAATAAAGGAATATAGTTAATATTATACAGACAGGTACTATATTTAGGGTAGGTACATATACACAACAATAACAATGAAAGGAGTTCATGAATTTCAAAGAGAGCAAGAAGGGGCATATGGGAAGGTTTGGAAGACAGAAAAGGAAAGGGAAAATGTTGTAATTATAATCACACAAAAATAGTTTATTGGTTGTATTCAGTTTTCTTAAAACTAAAGATAATAAAGATACCTCCTTGGACATTAATACCCAGCCCCACTTTCTGACCAATGTCTTTACATTCCAGAATTCCTTTCTCTTATCCTTAAGATGGGACTGTGGGCTGACAAATTTATATACAATAGTTGCTCAGTGTTGGAGTAGAACCTGTTTCTAGCTTGTGATACATACTAAAAGCCTGTCTTTAAAAAAATAAAATAAATAGACAAACAATGCCCCAACAGAAGAAAATTGATCAAATAAATGAGAGTAAGAATCAAAAATATCTCTGTTCCTTTTTTCTAGTAGATTGAATAATCTCATCATTGAGTAAATTCTTAAACAGAGATCTAATCTGTTATATGATAGCATTGGGAATTAGGGTCTTTGGGACTTGATTGGGTCATAAGGGAAGAACGCTCCTGAATAGTATTGTTGCCTTTATGTGAAGTTATTAATGCGTCCTTACAAAGACGGAGAAACTACTTTGACAGATGCCAGAGCTATGGCAGCTTTCACCTGAAGTTGGTAACAATGTAGGAAGTGCATTGCTTGTAATTCTCTCCTTCCACAGTGCCTAAATACAGAAGTACAAGTGAATTAAAACTTTCTCACAAATAATTTCATATTCAAATAGTTGCTAATATTAGATGTTGGGAATTTAATTGGGAACAAAGATTTGGTAAGTCCAATCGAACACTTAGAGAGAAGTCTCTTTTTTTAAATACACAGTGGATATAAACACTTGAATGGAGAAAAGGAATTCAAGAGACACCATGAGGCACAACAACCTGGTCTCATTGGCTGGGAAGTTAATGTATCAAGATTTGGAAAATGGAATATTCATGGGAAGTCAGAAATATATTACAGCTTAGTTATAGATGGATAAAATGCTAAAAAGGGAACTGGCTCCATTGGAGAATACAAGAAAGTGTTCTGGCCTAAACCATGTGGTACCAAGGGAGGTGGATAGCACATACCCTGTTGCTCAAGAACTAACTGGACAGAAAGTAGGGGCAGTTATGCATCAGAGGCAGAATACAGATGGCTCTGGAAAGAATTCAGTGCAATTGATCACTGATAAGAAGACCAAAATGGATGAGTTGCAGAGAAAACCATGGGACTGTTTCAGGAAGGGAGTAGCAGGGGAGTAGGCTAGATTTTAGAGAATATCTGCCAATCACCAAGACAACGCCCAGGATGTAGGTTTGATGGCCATGGCATGAGCTCATTTGCATCCTGCAGAGCTCCATCAACCTGAAGCCTGGAAAATGTCTTAGACTAATGTAATTTGGATGTTCATGCCATAGAATCAGTGCATTTGCATCCTACACAAATCTATTGATTTGAGGCCTGAATACCATCCATAGTGTGCACAGTTCCATAAGAACGTACCATAATCGCTGTTCTGAGCAGTGATGTTGGTTCAAGAACATGATTAAAAGCATATACCTAATGTGAAAGACACAAACAATAAACAAAAAAGTAAAAAAGAAATGCACAAAATTCCAGATAAGAAATAAAAATATTTATCAAATTATTCATATGAAGGACATTTCAATACATATATATATGTATATAAATCAGATAACTCTCAAGAAAAAGAGAAAATATAATATATCAGATACTCTCCCCTTAAAGTGTAGAAACTGTGGAGTCAATAGAACTGTGAAGACAATATTTAATGCTTGCTACCACCTCAACATGAANTATATATATATATATTTGCATACATATATTAAATGAGAAGAGGGAGCTTCCCTCCCCATTACAGAGACATAGAGACAGTTTAGTCTTTTAACAGAACCTTGGTTAGACAGCAGCATATACTTATGTGTAATTATTTTCTTTGTGATTCAGTAATTTAAATCGGTAATGATTAAAAGGAAGAAGTATCAATGCTTTTGTACTTCTACAGATTTGTTATTCAGCATTTTACCAATTTTCTTTGAAAGTCATGAACTTGGTCTGTGTTTATTGGCCTTGTGTAATCACACATCAGAACAACACACAATGTTGTCATGACTGTCCCCTGTGCAGTAGGTTTATAGTGTTTCTGATCACTGGATTCTGTCTTCTCCAATACTGTATACGGGCAAAGACCATGAAAGTCCTGAGATTCACAAACAGTGTTTTGTTACCACAGATATTGCTTTTCATTTTCTGAGATACACCTAGATATTAGTTTCTGTCAAAAGCACAACAATCCATTAATTAGCCATTCATTACAAGGAAATAAGGGTTGAGCTTAAATAATCACTTCCTCTTTGTGCCACTCTCTCATTGGTACCTGCTATGCTATCCTCCCTTGGATTTATTTTTATCGTTATTTGTTTTTTCAAAGACATCAGTGACTAGTTTATCAATTAATGTTGATGTAGTCAAACTCTTGAAGGCAATTATGATAGAGAAAAATATTTAACGAATGCTAGAAGACCTAAAGGACATCAACAATAGGTTCTATGAAATTGATGGTCTGATGCATGGTGTAAGGCAAGCTTTTCATTTAATGTTCTTCAGGAAAGAATAGGTCAGAAGGTATTATTGTTACACTTAAGGAAGCAAAATAAATTATTTACCCATATAGTAGTATATGTTTTAGGGTTGATCACTTTATATAGAGAGACTAATTTTGTTTAATAATTCAGGAAAGAAACATTCTGATAATTTAAGAAAAAAAATCTAAGTTTATATTGTAGTAAAATAAATTAGAGTTGATTAGAAAAAGTACTGAAGAAAAACAGTAATACTGTAAGTCATCAGACAGTTCCTGATAAATTGCCATCTAAGTGGAAGTGACAATAACCACAGAGTATTAGAAGGGTCAAGAAAAAACTTTTTAAAGGAAAAGAAATTGAACCTGAAAATACAGGCAAATTTCAAATGGGCAGACTGAAGGGCATGCTTGCAGCACAAGTCCTGTAGCACAGTAATTACCTTCTTTTATGGATAACAGATTGTGTCAAATACAGATTGAAAGTCTCTCTCGGGAAGATCACAGTGTCAGTCGTACAAATGAAACTTCTGTAGCTGTCAGTGGACCACAGGCTGAGCTAATAATAGGAAGATTAGAAAGGACAACAGTGAAAGAACTGTTTTCCTCACAAAATTCAGAAAAGCATGGGATTTGAAGCCTCATAGGGATAATACTAATATGGGGCAGCTTTGTATAAAGCTGATTAATTCTGGAGATTCACCATTTGCACGATATTTAGCAAATGCTCCCGAGAAAGCCCTGTGACAAACATGGGCATCCTCCGTTTGGTTTTTCTGAACATCTCTTGTTATTCTTATTGCTGAGTTAAGACAAGTTTCCTTCTGTCACTTTTGCCATACAGCCTTAGAAACATGGGAATGATTGGGTGGGAACTCCTTGTAATTATATCTGGATTTTAATCACTGCTTCATCTTAAAATAATCTAGATTATTTTCAGTTATCTTATCTCTGAATTTCTATTTCTTTACTAGCAACATCAGAATGAGAAAATATCATAACCATCCCACTAGAATAAATTAGTCAGACTTCTCAAACTAGAAAGTTTTGGAAGGTTTAAGTCTTTTGCCCTTATCCAGAGGTTCTGGTTTAATCTGGCTTAGTTTGTTCTGAGCAGCAGTATCTGCTTTACCTCTTCACTAGCTGGCAGTTTGAACTCAGAAATAGGAAGAACTGAGGAAAAAATACACACATTATCAGGAGACATTCATGATCCACAGCATAAGTATATATAGAGAGAACATATGATCTCACAATCTCACAAACTTGGCAGTAGGTATATAAGCCAATCAAAATTGCTTGAAACATTTGAAAACATACATCAGCATGAATAAATAAGCTATGTATAAAAATAAGTATATGAAGTGAAACAGAGTTAGTCATTGAGGAGGGTGAATACATACCCTTTGTAGCTATGCTATTAAACAATATGGGACTTTGGTTAGAGAATAAAATGGTCGGACATGTGTTCGTGACTGTGTGTCTAGTAGTCAAGTTTTCTACTCTGTGAATCAGAAATGCCGACCCAAGGAATTAGCTCTGAAGCAGCAGCAGTAATTTCTACATTTAGAAATGGTCAAACCAAGCTTATCTGCAAAAGACAATAACTTGGGGAAAGCAAATTTTAATCAATAATTACAATAGCTCAAACTGTTGTAGCTTCTGTTTTGAATTAAAATTATTTTAAAAGACTTTCATAACAAATGAATGTAATAGCATAACAGAAAAGCAGTATCATTAGTTGTCTGTGTATAAGAAAGCACAAGAAAAAGAGAGTGGAATTTAAATTGGTCATAAATTTAGATAGACAGCAGATAGACCTTACTAATTATGAGATTTTTCACAATTAGTCAGAAAATAGTCATAAAATTGTACAATCTCTGTTATACTTAAGACAGATATTAATTATACATCAATAAACCTATACAAATTTAAAAGCAATAGTACACCTGTGCATAAAGGACTGGATTTGAAACAGACTCTGAACCCAATCATTTGCCTAACCTGATCCAATAATAATGGTTTCAATCTTGTTTTGATTCTATGTTACTTTTTATTATCTTATTTTTCATAAAATGGTGTGATGGTACACATTTTTTATTGATTTTATTGAGCTATAATTTTTTTCCCTGCTCTCTTCTCTTCCCCTCCCTGCCCCTTCAACCCTCTCCCATGGTCTCTATGTTCCCAATGTACTCAGGAGATCTTGTCTTTTTCTCCTTCCCATGCAGATTAGATCCATGTATGTCTCTCTTAGGGTCCTCATTGTTTTCTAGGTTCTCTGGGACTGTGAATTGTAGGATGGCTTTCTTTGCTTTATGTTTAAAAACCACTTATGAGTGAGTGCATGTGATAATTGTGATGTAAAGAAACATTCTTGCATTACTGGTGGGAGTGTAAGGTGGTACAGCCCCTTTGGATATCAGTATGGAGATTTCTCAGAAAATTAGGAAACAACATCCTCAAGACCCAGCAATACCACTTGTGGCTATATACCTAGAGGATGCTAAATCACACCACATGGACATGTGCTCAACTATGTTCATAGCAGCATTGTTTGTCATAGCCAGAACCNTAGATCCATGTATGTCTCTCTTAGGGTCCTCATTGTTTTCTAGGTTCTCTGGGACTGTGAATTGTAGGATGGCTTTCTTTGCTTTATGTTTAAAAACCACTTATGAGTGAGTGCATGTGATAATTGTGATGTAAAGAAACATTCTTGCATTACTGGTGGGAGTGTAAGGTGGTACAGCCCCTTTGGATATCAGTATGGAGATTTCTCAGAAAATTAGGAAACAACATCCTCAAGACCCAGCAATACCACTTGTGGCTATATACCTAGAGGATGCTAAATCACACCACATGGACATGTGCTCAACTATGTTCATAGCAGCATTGTTTGTCATAGCCAGAACCTGGAAACAACCTAAATGCCCCTTGACTCAAGAATGGATAAAGAAAATGTGGTACATTTTCACAATAGAGTACTACACAGCAGAAAAAAATGACATCTTGAAAACTGCAGGTAAATAGATGGAGCTAGAAAACATCATACTGGGTGAGGAAACCCAGACCCAGAAAGACAATTATCAGATGGTACACATTTAAAAATCTACAGAAATGACTAGCCTGGCTCAAGGGAATTCACGGAGTCTGAACAAACAATCAGACATCCTCTGCGTACATATGACACTTGTGTAGATTGGTCTATCTAGGGGACTCCTGGCAATGTGAACAGAGCCATCCCTGGTGTTTTGGCTGGTTCTAGGGAACCTGTTCCTCAAGCTGGATTGCCTTGCCCAGCCTGAATATAAGGGGAAGTGTTTGATCTTATTGTAGCTTGTTATGACATGCTTCGCAGATACCCATGGAGGCCTATTCCTTTATGAATAGAAACAGCGAAGGAGTGAATTGTGGCGTACGGATGCACAGGGAGGGAATAGGAGAGGAGGGAGGAGAGTCTCTGGTTGGGATATAAAATTAATCAATTAAACATATTTAAAAGTGTAGTAGTTAGCTACTATTAAGAATAACCTTCATGTTTATATATTGGATAAAAAATCCTTGAACTATGTGGGCTTGAGAGCTGAGTCTGGGATTGTACTTCCTGAGAGTCCTGAAGAAATCCAATGGTATTAAGGATTATTTGTTGGGAAATACACATGGAGATATTTCCTAGAAGGAAAGGAAAGGTGACTAATAGCCCCAGAAATCGCAGTTGCCTGTATGTTTTGTTGTATATAAACAACTCATTTACAAGGCTAAACCTTGAGGTTTCTATCCCAAGCCTTTGAGGTACCCTTGGCAATGTTTAATACTGCAGACAACAGATCAACTAATGCCAATTCATTTCCACATGATAGAGTCCTAGAAAAAGCAAATGTAATATTCAGAGACTACAGGCTTGGATAACAAAAGGTATTTTCACACCTGGGATTAGGATACTACTGTCTCAACATTTTAAATCTGTGATTTTTAACTGATTCTGAAGTATAGGCAGGAGGCATCCTTTAGAAGTATTAACAGATATGTATGAGGGTTGAGAAAGATTATGACTTAAAGGTTTAGGTCCCACAGAAAAACTAAGATAAGAATAGCTGCTCTCAGCAGGTCCCACAATGCAAGTGGATGTCAGGCATGACCCTATTGACCTTTTATCAGATACAATTATTGGCCTCTCATTAGAAGTACAGACATTATTCTAAGTTTAACCCTAAAGCACACACAATGGAGTCAGACGGCACAATTCGCACTTTTGAAAGATTACTCTGGTTTCCTCAAGGAGAAAAGATTTCAATAACGTGAGGAGGTTTGTGGGGAATTCAGGCAAATGTGACTGCAGATAGACTCAGGTGATATTAATGTAGGTAGAGTAAGTAGCTAGGCTTGGGATGTATTTTGGAGATGAGAGAGACGGAGGGAGGGACGGAGGGAAGATAGGAATTAATAAAAACTATGTAGAGAAAAGGAAGTCGTATAACAGTTGTTTGTTTCTGTGAGATTTTCAGAGGGGCAAATATGAATTAAGGGTTTTATAAAAACAAACAGCAAATGAAATGGCAATATTTCACATCTATCAATACATCAAAGAAGCAAGATTCCTTGACTTTGTCTCCAATCTCTCCTCTACTGCACAATGCATCTTGTTCAACAACCTTAATGCATATATGAATATGACATAATACTTTGCCTGTGTTATGGATGAACACTGACTATATCTAAATGCTATCTATATTTTCTTTGAATGCTGCAAACTGGTATTTGATCATTTCATTTTCTTCCACAAGATGAAACATTATGATTTTCAATAATCCATAGACAGGCATTTGTTTCCTTTGTGAAACTGTACCCTTCAATGATTATTCTTCACATTAATCATAGTTAAAGTCACACTGAAGATAATCTCTTTCTTCCTGCAGATAATAAATGCCGACTGTCAACAGAGCGAAAGTGCAGAAAGGTGAAAAGCGGGGTGAACACTGCATGCTTGTAAGGTAAACAACTGTCGTCATCTTGGGAGTGTTGTGATCACAGAGACCATCGTTGTCTCTGTATAATGATGACAATACACCTCAGATTTTCTGAATGATGATTAACTAATTCCACCCTAAATACAGACCTGTGAACTCCACCCAGGAATGTAAGTTTATTAAATGCCTACAAATTCCTGCTTCATAGTCTAACACAGTGAAACTTCCTAAAATTGCAATGATAGAGAGTCCACTTCTTAAAAAACAATTTTTTTTTACTGACTAGTCCATTTAAATATAAAATATCCTACTTTCTTCTTAATTAAAAAGCACCAAAACTGTAGCCACATTTAGGTTATTGAGTTTGAGTTTAACTAGGGGAATAAGTGATAGAAAATAGTCATTAAGGGGAATAGAAAAAAAATAAGAAATAGTATTACTAGTTTTCGAGTAACTATCCTAAGGACATACATTGGTGGGTACAGAAGACATTTTGCAAGTAAAGTCCATTTCACATGATCTGTTTAAGTAATGAGAATGATGGATGTGGCATCTATATAATGATCATTTGACAATGAACTTTATGAGTGGTTTCTGTAAATTGTTTCACTTAATTCTGATAAAAATCAATCAGATCTCATTTTAAAGCCTGTTATGACATTATTTTTAATAATGAGACTTTATACAGAGAAAACCTGATTCACCCAAGTCATAAAATTTCTCAAATTTTAAAAAAAAATTTACTATCCCTAAATGTAGGTATGATTTTCTGCAAACACTTGTTTTTCTTCATGCTAAAATATATCATGCATTATGATTTCAATGAGTTTTCAAATGGTGTTTGCAAAAAGATTTTATCAGTTTTAAAAATTAACATTTTTCTAAACTGTATTATACATATACTTCCAAATATCTAAACTTTATGATCACTTATACACAAACATTTTTCCTTAAGAACACATTATTCCTCTGAAGAACCCTCATATAGTTACAGGTCAGATCTCATAAACCACTTCAAGCATGTTATGTTTTTGGAGGATTCCCTAACCTTGGCCAGAGAAGCATATAGATATTCGACTCATATACAACTTACTACACACACACACACACACACACACACACACACACATACATGCGCACATGCATGCGCACACATTGTCAAACACTCTGAACCCAATTTGGCAGTTATATGCTAATGTTTTTTCTCTCTCCAGTTGTTTTTCTGGGACATGCTTCACAAAATGATTACATAACACTGAAATGTGAATCATTGGTGTGTAATAAGGTGTCTGACCCATTATTATTGATTTAATTAGTCAATGAATAATGTGCATACTACAAATACAGAGCTTGTTGCAAATAATGTTCATACCCTATGATTTCTAATAGACAATTAAGCTAACTCATTCAGAAATAACTATACTTTTCAAAGTAAATACTCTGGCAATAAAAGTTCATATTAGCTATTATTATCCTTGTTGTAACCAAATACGTGGCAAAAAGCAACCTAAAGAAGAAAAGTATTAATTTTGCGCATTGCTCAGGGGAATAAAGTCCAATGTACTAGGGGAAGCAAAGCAGAAGGAGTGTGCTTGGTGATTGGTCACATCCTGGCAGTGTCAGGAAGGGAGTCAATGCAGATACTCAGATGACACCTTCTTGCTGTCCTTTTTACTCAGTGGTCTGTCCTGAAGCTGACTCTAAGTCCATTCAAGTTGACAATGGAGATTAGCACCTAAAACCCTCTGTCTGTCTACTTGACCACTGAAACATTGCCTTTAAACTAGCATGTCACCTCTGCCTCTCAATGTTTGTGATTATCTCGGGATACAAAGATGCAGTAATTTCATGTTTGCAAATTCCCAAGTCTTATAAATTCCAACATTGGTCGAAATCCAAGAAGAAAAAAATTTTTTTTTTGAGATTCAAGGCAAACCCTTAATTAAGAGCCCATTTTTAAAACAAATATAAAACACATAGTTCCAATGTACAATGTCACTGAGTACACATTCCCATTCTTACTGGGAGGAATGGGAGAACAACAAAGTTTATACCAAAACAAGATTAAAAACTTGCAGAGCAAACACCAAATTTCTAGGATCTAGAGTTCTTGGCATTTTCTGGACTGCAGCAGACAGGGCAGTGCTACTCTTTACCTCTGTAGTGGCTAGAACATGTGACTTCTCTCTTGGGCTGGCTCTGCTTGGTGCTTACAAATGTTCTCGGCACACATCCCACGTTTTGAAATTTCCAATACCCTGGAGTCTCCATTACAACTTAGTCAGCACCTTTGCAGCTTCATGCATGGCCTTCTCAGTAGCTCAGAATGGAAAACAGTATCCTGCTGCACATCTTCTGGCTTCAGCAGCTTTTGGAAATGTTTCTGCTAGCCTCAAAACCCCCTTCCTCTTGTAACTTGAAGGCCTGGAAAATCAGCAACTCCTGGATGAAGTTAAATATTACTATCAGCACTGGATGTACTCTGACTCTCTTTCTTGGACTATAGCTGTAGCAGCATCTCTGTGCCTTCAAAGCATACATTGGGAAAAATGCATCACTGGACAGCTATTTTTGAGCAGGGGATTTCAGTGGTAGCAATCCCAGGTCAGGCTTCTTTTCCTTTTCAAGTGAATTTGTATTTATATAAGCTAGAATTTTTAGTGTGTGTCATTGCTCTCAAGGAACCTTCCCTAATTTCCTACTGCAAAATAAGACATTTTTCCTTTTAAATGCACCAAATTTTTAACACATTCAATCCACCCAACCTTTCTGGAACTTTAAGCATGTTCACACTTCTTCCTATAATAAACGACAAGTTTTCCAGGTCTTCTTTATTTAAATTGTGATTATAAGTGTCAATAAACTCAGAATAATAATGCCATGGCTTAAATATTTTGCCACCTTAAACCCTCTGCTGAACAACTTACTCTATTATTTTTTGATTTCAGTTTCATTAAGGATCTTTAGGATATGGATAGATGTAAACCACCTATTTCTCCCTCTAGAATGTAAGGCTAATGGTTTCTAGCTCCGTCCTAGAGATAACCCTTGCTCCTCTCGGAAACCTCATGAGCAATCTCTACCCTCTGCAGATCTGTCAGCACCTGGTCTTCCAAACTCCAACCGGAATGGCCCAGTCATTCGGTTTACAATATTTGAAGCTTTCTTTAATCTACTGCTCTAAATAATTCTACGTTACTCCACAAACCCCTTCCAGAAACATTGGAACCACACGTTCTTGCTTATGGATGCAAGGAGCTCAGGGCTGGTACCAGTGTTCTGTACTAATCAAGTTCACTGTTTCGGTGACTAAAGATCTGACAAGGACCAAGTAAACTGAGCAATGATTTGTTTTACTTAAGGAGTAGGCACTACAGTCCATTGATTGGTGATAGGAAAGGTCTTGGAGAATGAGGGTTGATAACAGGGAGTCTACTGTCTCAAAGCAGTCATGAATGCTAACACTCAGGTGAATCTCTTTTCTTATTTATTCAGCAAAAAAATCTTAGCTCATGGAAAAGTGACGCTGCTGAGACTCAAAATTGGCCATCTTTTCTCCATTAAATCCCTCTGGAAACATCCTCAGAGACACATCCAGAGGTGTGCCTCCAAGGTAATTCCAATTTCAGTCAATACGACAATGTAAATTAACCTCCTCAGAGTTCATATGCATCCTCTCGTTTTATCAGTGTTATCATTAATAATGTTGTCTACAGATCATACATATATTTTAAGACATTTACACTGGAAGTGTTAGTAAGCTAGATGGGAGAGGGGTGGTGAATTAGACAGAAAGAAAAATAGATATTACAAAAGGCCAAGCAGAAGTTCTTAAGTATCTCCCCTCCCAACTTTTGTTGGCAATCTTGTTTACTTCCAATTTCCAAGAGGATCTATATATGATTTGCTTTAGGTTGACCTTGTTATTTGGCTTCTCTAGGATTGTCAACTATAGGCTTAATGTCCTTTGTTTATGGCTAGAGTCCACTAATGAGTGAGTACATTCCATATTCATCTTTT